>JAKSZP010016086.1:0-103415 GCA_022478985.1 Massospora cicadina | reverse complement strand
GGCGGCATCACTCGCCTCACAACTTACTACTTACATTGCTAATTAGTGGTGATGAAAAACAACTGATCCCAATTGGTACACCTGATAGTTAATCACTATCAGATGTTCCTATTTCTTCAGCAACTCCGTCTGATGAGATCTTAATCATTTTATAATTCAATCTTCGATGGATATGACATGGCGAATATCCTAAAATCCCCCAAACATAGTTACTCCAAAATCAGGGTCAACTGATTTTCAATTCACCTCGTATTAGAGAATTATCCCCTAGTGATTCCTGGTAATCTAGCAGGCTGGGAATATGGGCAAAAATCCCAACACATCCCCCTCTTGCCTAGATTTCCAGTGAGAAAAGGACCAGGGTAGGAAAACATTGCTTTGGACACTTGGTCGAATATTTAATTTACTCAAGTGGAGTACAATCATCAATACTCAAGGCTGCTTGGGATAACCTTTGGCATTCAGTTCTCTTTTTCTTTCACCACGCTAATGCCTACAAAGAGCGCAGTCCCCATGATCTACTGTTGTGCCAGGCTGATCAATTTTTATTTAACCAAGGTAAGCCGACCATGGGACAAACATTACTGAATATATGTAAAACTAAGGAAATAACCGACAAATATAAAATTGGGCACCCCAGGATACTCAAATCACCCCTGTTGCCAATGGGACTGCCAGGTGTGGGGGGGTTGGTGCTCTACTCTGAGGGGGAAAGCCCTGCTATGAAGCAAGTGTGAAGGAAAGGGTCTGTGCGGAGGAACCAGAGTGGGAACCATGATTCTATGAGCGCTTTTTGTCTTGGTCTCATATATCCGTAGAGCCAGGCTTGGAAGTGCTCCAGTAAGTGGACATGGAATTTGTTAATAACCCCATGAATGGTTGGGAACGTGCCCTTAAACGCATCTAATGAAATTGTGTGGATTGTCCACATTGCAATGGGTATTATTAGGGAATGGAGGGTAGATGGGATTGGTGACTCGATCTGGAGCGCAAAGATGCTCTTTGATATCAAGAATTCCTGTTCGTTTTGGATCTTAAGCAGGCGTGCGACTTCCTGCCATATAGCTTTGGTCGGGGGGCATGTTTCTAGGTGGAAGATATAGGGATCCCTCCCCTCCACATACTGCACATGTTTTGTGGAGGGAGTTGGAATGGTCCGCCATCCTATAGGTCCTTCTCAGACAGCGCCAGGCGTTTGCTCTTATCCTCGGCTGTAGGAGTGGGTGGTGAGTCACTTTCCACATTGCCTTCTGTGTGGTTAAATCATAGGGAATGTCCAACATATCTAGGTATTTTATCCTAGCTATGCTTGGGGTTGTTGCGAGCATATCCCTCTGGGGGTGGTTTTCCTGGTTTCTTAATTTGAATTGGGGGCTGGGTCGTCCCCTTCCCTGTATAGTACCCATGTTCTCTATGGTCCATCCCATACGGCGGATAGTTTGGAGGATATGTTTGAAATGAGGGGTGGTTCCATGCGGACCCGTTGCAGTAGGGTGCTTGTCAAGGTATGAAAGTAGTATGGGTGGACTATCTGGGTTGGTTAATTTGAGCGCCCGTGTAAAGTTAATCCTTGCTGCTCTGGACCAATTTTGTTGCGGGAGGTCTGGAGCAAGGACTTCCTTTATCAAGGTACCTAGGATGTGATTGGCGTGGCTCTCAAAATCTATTAGTCCCATGCCTCCACTTGAGCATGGGCCAAATACTGTTTCCATCCGTATAGGAGGGTGAGAGCCAGGCCACAGCCAGCCCTGGATAAGCACGCATAGTGAGGTTATAAAGGTAGGTGAGAAGACGATCGCGTGGGCCAGGTACCATAGTATTGGAGGATGAGCGAGTTAGCAACTGTAACTCGTCCTGTTAATCCTGGGGTTCTTCCCTTGAGGGAGGCGACGCGTTTGGATACCCGTTGTAACAGGTTACTTTCCAGTGTCTCATTAGCATATCCCCTGATTTTAGCCAGATTCCAAGGTGTCAGACAGGAGTGGTGGTGGAAGGTGTTGCAAAGGGTAAAATAATTGGGTTTTTTTCTTCTAGTGTTGGTGTGAGGTTCTAATGTTGTGGCCCAATTGTTTGTGTATTTGCCTAAGAGGATGATTTATGTCTTCCTTTTGTTGAGCGATGCATTACTCACCTTGGAGTATTCCTCTAGAGTGTGTTCCAGCTGTCAGGCATCTTCATTGTTTGCTATACCTGCTACGCAGTCATCTGCAAAGGCCATTATCTTGACTGTTGGTTGTCCTTGTGCGGTTATCCCCATGAGACGTGAGTCAGTTACTCGGAGGAGTGGATCAAAGCTGGAATTGTATAGCAGTGGGCTGAGAGGATCCCCTTGTTTGAGCCCTCTGTGTGGTTTAATCTTGTTTGTTAGGAATCCAGGGCTGCATACAGACATGGTTGCAGATTCTGTTAGGAGCATCGCCCATTTTATGAATATTGGTGGGAGTTTGAAGGCATGTAGACATTCTTTTAGGTATGGCCAGCTAACACGGTCATACGCATTTTCCTGATCCAAGAAGACCAGGGCACCAGTTGCTTTGGATTGGCAAATGTTTGCAACAGGGTGTATGTTCCAGATTGAACGACCTGGTATAAACCCAAACTGGTTGGGTGATAGAACGTCCGTTTTAATTGCGCCTAATCTAGCTGCTAAAATTATTGTTAGATATTTTGTGTCAGCGTTGGAGAGTGCAATTGGGCGCCAGATGGCCAGGTCCAACTTGTCACCCTTTTTATACAAGGTTATAACGTAGGATTCATGGCCTCCTGGTAATAGGCGTGTTTCAAACAAGCTCTGGTTCATAGACGCCAATAGGAGGGGGATTTGTTGAAAATATTTTTTGTAAAATTTGTAGGGTACCCATCAGGCCCTGGGAAATTCCTACGTTGTGCACCCCAAATTGTCTCCCAAAGCTCCTCCCGTGTAATTAGGGATAGTATATTGTAATTTGGTGGTGTACTTTGTATCTCAGCAGTTTGTATAAACTCCATAATTTTTTGTGAATCTGTTGGCATTTCACGATATAATTCAGTATAATAGCGATGTATTTCCGCCTTGATCTCCTCAGGGTCAGTTGCCATGGTGCCATTGGTCTTGCAGACCTGTGTGCATGCAGGCTGGTTTCCGCAGGAGTAGAATTGGTAGAAAAAGTATGTCAAACAAGTTTCGCCTTCCTTATGAACTTACCTTTGTTTGATACTTTGATTCTGTGTTGGTGTTCAAAGATGAGATTGTTAAGTTGAGAAGAAATTTTCTGCCCATTTGCATCCCCAATTAGGGCTATAGCCAGATCTCAGAGTATTTATTTCCAGATGGTCTAGTTCCACCAAGGTACGCTTGATTGTGGCCGTGTCCATGGTGTACTTGCGTGATGCAATATGATGGATTTTGTTGATTAAATCCTTTTTTGAAATTTTCCCATGATCCAATGGGATCTGAAGTAAATGGGGCTGTGAATTCTGGGTTTGTAGCCTTGTTTTTAACCCAGTCAGATATCTTGGGCAATTTTATATTTTCTGGGTGAAGTTTTCTCCAAGGCGACACCTGTGTGTGGGATTGGGTTGGTGCTAACTGTACCATAACTAATTGGTGATCAGAAAAATTGATCTTTTTTGTTGTAAATTTGGAGATTCTTGAGCGGTGGGATTGTGGTACAAGGATGTGGTCAATGCAACTCATCGATATGAGTGTTTCCTCACGTATGTTGGGCCACATCATGTGGGGAAGGAGTGGTGAACTGGTGGGAAGAGCATCCTGTAAGCCAAGAGGTGCCTTCATTGTGCGATATTCAATGTGTCCAGGTGGGTATCCCCTGGGATTAGGCCATCGATCCATATTGGGGTTATCCCAGCAGTTGAAATCGCCTAACATAATGGTATCTGGTGGGAGGGTGAGAGTAGGAATGTTTTCAAAAAATTGTTTTCTCTCAGTTGCAGTGCACGGTGCATAGATACATGCTACCAGAGTTATTTCCTCTTGGCATGTGATTGTTGCTACCAGGACTTGACCGTGCAAGTGTGATGACGAATTTGTAATTTTAAAACTTTTGTTGTTTTGGACAATCACCCCACAGTGAGACGTCCATACTGATTGTGATGGTGTGACCCTGGTTGACCAGGATCCTTCTTCCCCTTGTAGACAGTGGGTTTCTTGGATGGCCAAGATGTCTAGATGAGGTTTTCGCAAGGATTCCAACTTTTTGGCTTGGGACATATGAGCCCTGGCTCCCGAGATGTTTAGCGTCCCTATTGACACTGAGGTGCCCGTGGCGCCTCAGGAGCGGTTGGGAGGGCCCTCTGGCCCTATCCCACCACGGCTCATTTTGGCCCGGGCTGATCAATTTACTTGTGACGATATTAGTCCCAAGATCCAGTTTCCCCCCATCAGGGCATATGACTCATTTCATATTCAGGATTCATGGTTCAGTGTCCTCAATTTCCTGATTTTTCTCCTCATCCTAGACAGGAGACTCTTGCCATTGATGTTCATTTTGAGACCTAATTAAGAATTCTTATTTTATTTGCCCTTGTTATTTTCTCTCATAACCTTTGGCTCAAGTCATTCTTAATTCTTCTCTTTGAGAGCTTATCTCAATAATTTTGAGATTAATTTCTCCAAAATTGGAGCTTAATGGATTGTAGATTGTATAATGTCGACTTCCATATATGTCTAAAATCCCTCTACTCATCCAGCTCATATGTCAAATTCTGAGTCACAGTACCAACAACTAATAAACAGTTTGTCTAATCAAAATCTTTTGCTCTTCCAGCAGATGAATTAGGATGCGCACTGAAACCTCTTCTATGGTCCTTCCAGGACTCATATTCCTAGTCTGGCGCCAGCGGCTAGTCCTTCCATGGAGCAACCAGAAACAATAAACAACCCTTCATAAAAAAAGGCTAGCAATCATTTTTAATGACTCACGTCCAATTCTCCCTCTGTCATCAAATCCAGAGTTGGATTTCAAAGCCCTCCTGGGTTTTATCCTTTTGCAGATGAGCCAAACATTATCATGGATGCTCCTGTAATTATTCCCTTAGCTCTTGATTGCTCCTTTCTTTCCAGGTCAGACTTGCTTCCTGAGTTCCTCTTCCACTTGGACAATATTACAAACCTAATGTCTTGGCTACTGAGCACACTATTGGCAACAGTATTTATTTTGAACTTTCCTTACGCGGAATTGAGGGCCCAAGTCACCAAGGCTTTATACCTAGTGCTGAATACCTCCAATCTTGAGAACTTCATAGATTGGGATATTGCCACTTATGCTCTTTGCTTTGCCAGCTAAGTTGAAGTTGGGCCACAAAGCTTCCAGCCTCTCTTGGGTTCCATCTTTCCTACTAGTTCAGCTTCTGAGAATCTCATAGTTGTCACTTGTAGGATGCCATTCACTCCTTGCGCGACTATCTTTTTTCCTGCGCTTCCCATTGGTATCTCCTGCTGATGGCTTTAATAGGGGGCATGATTCAGCAACCCCCATCCAGTATCCCTTGTTCTCTGCTGGCACATATGTCCAGTGCTCTTGACAAAGCCTGTCAGCAGGCGCTTAAGACTAATCTTCTGGCTCCAGTACCATATCAGGATTACTCAGAGTTATTTGCCAACTGCTTTCTTTCTATACAGTTGCTTCCTCCCCGCTCTGGGGTTTTACAATTGGCTTCTTCCAACATTTGGATTTCCCTTCCCCTAGTTGCTTTCTCACAGGGATCTACGTCCGCCCAAAGAACTTGGCTTCATGTAGGTCTACCCCTCGGTAGCATCCAATCTCACATAATTTTTTGATGGGCTATTCATTCCTACTGCTATCCATCCTCCCTCCCTAAGAGGTGATATAGGCGGAATCATCCCCATATTTAGAATAATCAATGAAAAAATAAAAATATATCAGTTTTTTCTATGCGGGTAAAAATAATAATTTTTTCCAATATTTTTATCATCTTTTATTTTTTTCCTTCTTTTTTCCATGGGACTTGACCTTTTTTCAGTTTAGCAATCCATCTTTCTTTATTTTTCCCCAAACCGGGTCCTAGATATTCTTAGAACTATCAGTTTTCTA
The DNA here is from genome assembly GCA_022478985.1 of Massospora cicadina. Taxonomy (NCBI): domain Eukaryota; kingdom Fungi; phylum Entomophthoromycota; class Entomophthoromycetes; order Entomophthorales; family Entomophthoraceae; genus Massospora; species Massospora cicadina. The sequence goes on along the minus strand of JAKSZP010016086.1, from coordinate 97,362 downwards.
TGGTTCAGAGGTCTTTTTTGGAATTAACCATCTAGATTGGTTTAGTGGTCCTTTTTTCAGACTAGACCTAATCATCAGGACATGACCAACTTAATGATTCATTAGTCCTTTGGGAGCTCTTTTTTCATAAATCCATTGCTTCAAATATTTAGCGTGGACTCAATTTACAACTCTTCCATCCAAGAGATTCTTGATTGAGTAGGCATCAGTTGCCATCTTGGCGATAGTCTCAAATGAACCCAACCACAATGCAACCAGTTTATTTCTTCTTACAAAACCATGTATATCGCAATAGGCAACTCTTTCACCTATTCAATATTCTGCTAAGGCTGGTCAGTTCATATCATCTGTTAATTTTGCTTATATCCTTTTCTTCAGCAAAGTATCAAATGCTTGCAATTCAAATAGGATATTCGTCAATTGGTTCAAGTACTGTTTGGCACTCATCCCTGATGTTGGTTCCACAACCAAATACAAAATTGGTGGCAACTCTGCCTTCCTCCCATATAGCAATTCAAATGGCGTTTTTCCTGTCGCCGTATGATGACTGATATTGTAGGTGAAAATTACCAAACTCAGGTAGTTCCCCACATGGAAGTTCTTACTGTGACTAGCTTCCTCAGAGTCATGGCCAGCATTTTATTCACTCATACTACAAGTCCGTTCATGTCCAGCTGGTAGTTTACAGACTTGACTCCTCTGATCTACATTATCTCATTCAGTCGTGGGATCACATTAAATGTGAAGTTTGTCCCATTATTGCTAAGCAGGAACTGTGGGCATCCATGTCGATATACTACTTGATCCAGGATTAAAATTGTGGCGCTGGTAGCGTCTATTTTTGCTAGGGTCTTTGTATCGACTTGTCACGTCAGATGGTCAATAGCAACTATTATGTGCTTGACTCCCCCTGTGCTCATTGTCAGCAGTCCCATCATGTTGATGAACACTGTATGCCAGGCAAATCCAGGGCGGACCAGTTGGTATCCAGTTGTATTCTTATGTGACTTGTGCAGCTGGCACTCCATGCAACAAGCTAGATAGTCAGCAACATCATAGTTGATTGACTCCCAGTTGTAGTACTAACAAATATGATCAGTTGTTTTTCTCAAGCCTCCATGCTCAACAACCTTATGAGCAGCTTGAACGATAGCTGCTCTTTCCAATAGCTTTGGGAATAATATCTGCTTCCTGTAAATTATCTTAAACACTTGTCCATCCATGGCCTCAGTGTTTTCCATCGTTTAAAAGCGCACCTTGGATTTCTTGGTGCTCATTCCCAATCTCTGTTGACCATTCTTTAGAATAGCTCATCCGCCTGCTGATATACCATCTGGACCATTGGTAACTGCAATAAGCCATCTGCATTCTGCTGAGAAGCCCCCGCTCTGTGGACAATCTCATAAATGTAATCCTTTAGCTTAAGTGCCAATCAGGCAAGTCGCCCTTCTATTTCTCTCAAATTATGGAGCCAACGCAATGAGGAGTGGTCCGTCATCACTTTGAAGTGCGTTTTGTGGATGTACACCCAAAACTGCTTACAGGAGTAAATGACCACAAGGCATTAATTCTCTGTTCCAGTGTAATTCCTCTCAGAAGCTGAGAGTGCCCAGCTCACATATGCCATCGGATGTTCATCCCCAAGTTCATCTACTTGGCTTAGTATGCCGCCAATAACCATCCATGAAGCATCAGTTTGTATAATAAACTCTCGATTGAAATTTGGATATTTTAAAACCAGAGAATCTATTATGTACCAGTGTAGCTCATCGAAGGATCCCTGGACTTCTCTATTCCATACAAATCCTTTCTTGAATCCTTCAACTGATGGAATAAGGGCTCGGCGATTTGTGCAAAGTCCTAAATAAACCTTCTGTAGCATGTGACCAAACCAATGAAGAATTGGGTGTATCATTCAATCTTTGACAAATCCATCCGTTCTATGGCCTCTATCTTCTGAGCTTGTGGCTGCAATCCACTAGAGTTGATCACGAATCCCAGATATTTCAACTCTTTCTTGAAGAATTGACACTTCCTAGGCTTAATCTTCAGGTTGGCTGCGGACAGTCTCTTGAATATTTCTTCCAAGTAGTGTAAATGGTCACAAACGTCCCAATGAACACATTGATATCGTTCAAGTACACCAGGATGCACAACAACTTCAAGTCGCTCAGTATAGCATCCATGGCCCTCTGGAACGTTGCAGGCGCATTTCATAGACCCTGGGGCATCCTCATCAGTTAGTATATCCCCTGAGCGGTAATAATCGTGCATTTTTATGGTCTTCTTTTTACAAATCTATCTGCCAATATTCTGAGATCAGATCCATCACAGAGAAATACTTTGCTTCTCCCAATCGATCTAGCACAATGTCAATTCTTGGTAGGGGATACAAATCCTTCTTTGTAATCTTATTCAGCTTCCAGTAATCAATCACCACTCAATTAGAGCCATCCTTTTTCTTCACAATAAGAACCAGACTCGCCCAGTGACTCAATGATGGAACTAGAAGCCCATTCTTCACTAGTTTTCTGATTTCATCTTCCACTACTGCTTCAGCCACTTTTGACTGTCAAATCTGTCTTATGCTGATTGGCAAATTTTTCCTCAGTATTGACCTTGTGGATCAAATCTCTCATGCATCCTAAATCATGGTTGTCCTGGCAAATACTTCCTGATACTTGTCAAACAATTTGAGCACCTCCTCTTGCTAGCCTTCCGTCAGATCAGCGAGTTGCTCTTAATCAACCAATAGGTTTATATTATCATTACCCCAACCAGTAATCCAATCTTATCAAGAGTCCTTAAATTGTGGAATCTCCTCAATTCGGCCATCAGGATTAAATGAAAAAATGTGATGATCTGATTCTTCCTGATCTTCATCAGTTTTTCACTAAAATTCACCAGAAGAACTCGAATTTCTCCATGGCCTGGCATTATTATCCCAGAAGCCACCCAAGGCTCTACTCTGGATTTCTTCCAGGGGCTTCTGACCTCCCCATAAAACACCTCAGGTATCTCCAATGTCAACCCCATGTCAACTATCATCTGCAATCCTGGCGGTATGGTCTTCTCATTCTTCATTCTCATTGGAATTCCCCGTTTTTAGGATTTATGTCAGCATTTCTCATTGCTTACAACCAACTAATTGGTATTGAGCTGGGAAAATTCCATCATTGTATATTAAATTGATGAAGTTGTTTCTCCTATTCAATAAAGCTTCTCCATTCTTCTAATAAACCAATGATAACGTCTGACCCAATATGGTCAACATATTATCCTTGATATTGCATTTAACTCTGTACTTGCTTAGAAATTCCATCCCAATCAGAATGTCATAGTTTTGGTTGGCCAAATCTATTGCTGGCGCAGATACCACCAAGGACCTGAATTGTAGTGGCAAAGCGCTATACGCTCCACATGAGTGGTGGTATTTGGCCCAGCTATCCCATACTCCTTCTTGTCTTTCAAGTCAGGTGAGATCTTCATCCTCTTTACCAGCTTGGTCAAGACAATATTGATGGGCACTCCGCTGTCAACAATTGCCCTCACCCATACTCAATTCACTTTTATGTCTATATACATACACTTAGAGTATTGTAAGATAGTGTTTACTGAGTGTATAGTGGCTATAATAGCTGAATTAAGGGTGTGACTGATTTTCGCTGATAAATCAGGAACCAATTCCTTTATTGCGCTGAGGGGATTGACAGGTTTGCCTCATCTAATCAGACTTCAGAAACTTATTGGGATTCTCAGCAGTTCAAATCTTGTTTGCCAGTTGTCAGGCGTATGGCTAAGCAACCTCCTTGATTATCTCAGAGTTAATTCCCTTCGCCCCAGATCTGGTCACTGCATTTACGTCCAAATTGACCACTTGATACAGTTGATCCTGTACGTCTTTTTCCCCAAACAGATCACTGATATCAATTTCCTCATTCATGATGTTGGGAGTAACAGGCTTCTCCGCAGCTCTAGACTGTTCCCCATCTAGGCCATGGGTCCTTTCCCGATTCCTTGGTGGCAGACAACTTTTCGCTTGGACCAAGTTGATTTGATCCTTTGTCATCTTACAGTGCACAGCTAAAAGTCCTTTTCCACCACATTGGTAGCAAAACTTTTCTTTCTTATTCATCAATCTGAATTATTTGCACTTTTTCTCCAGCATAATGAAATTTTTTGTCTCTTTAGCACCTTCATTCCCCTTTGTGAATTTGAATTGCACACTGGATTATATTTGAATCTTCTGTTCGGGGCATCAAAGGTTGCTCCTAAAATTTTCTACCATTTGAGAGGTAGTAATTTCCATCGCAAACATGGAAGACATCATATGGTCCAAATTGTGTTAGGGCTGAAGGGCCACTTGTAATGCGATTCTGGCATTAAAGTCATCCAATACCTTTGCTCCAACCAAGATTTGCGACTCCTGGTAGAACCAAGCCGCGAAGCTAGCTAAAAACTCATCTTTATGGAACTGGATGCCCATAAACTCCTGTTTGCGCTATGACATGCGCGTCAGACTCCCTAAAACCTTCATGATGGCCACCTTGGCCTCCGCATATGACCTGCTGTCCCCTCCAGTTGGGGCAACACTAAGTTCTGACAGTCAGTTTCTAGGCAATTCATGTCTGTCAATGCCTTTTGATGCTCACCGTAGCCATACATGGTCATATCAAAAAGTTGAAAAACTCTGAGGCGTTATCCTGTTGGAACTTCAGAGATTTCAGTGTTGCCTTAAATTACTCTGAGGCATCTCTAGTTGATTCTCTAGGATTAGCCGCTTGGCTCACTTAGGGGATTGACTTCAGGTTTCATCTCCAAAATGGCAGCAAAAGTGGGTGGCACGTTTCTTGGGGTATTCAACTTTCAATTAACATATAAGGACTTCTTTCTTTGGCATCACATTGCTGCTTCTGGCTCACAATTGCATTTTGTGAGTTTTAGCTCCTCAACCGGCTTGATCAGTCGCTCAATATCAGCGCTGAAATTTCTCAAACAAACACGATCTGCTTCCTGCTCCATTTTCAGATATATGACCTCTCAAATTTATCCCCCTCTTTCTTCTTTAAGGAAGTTACTTTTCAAAGTAAACTTTTTTTCCAATTACTATCACTTTTAGCAAAATGATTCGATTCAAACAGTACAATTTGATAATCAATACCAGATGAGATGAGTATGAGTAGTAAAGCAAAGTGTTAGCAAACACAATAAAGGGCAGCGGACCCATACCTGCACTGCCCAAAGGTACCAAGCGCACAGGTACAAACAAAAATGTCAGCAAAAACAAAAAAATCTGAGGTGGCGCCCCCTGCAGGTTTCGTGAACTATTTAGTAAAATACTTCAGCTACATGGAAGTATCCCATTTGTAACCACTGTCGTCTGTGGAACACGGAAGATGAGTTTTCCTGGGCATAGAAACACTGATAATATGGGAAAAGGTTCAGCAAAGACCAACTTAAATTTTTCCCGCATGAAGTTTACTTAACAACCCATACTATCTGCAAAGGCTGGGTAGACCTTGGGTTCAAAACCACAGATGAAGCGATTGAAGCAGCAAAGGTCAGAGTGGTACTTGGCCTCCCTGATTGACAGCATTTGGTATTGACCATTTCATACGTTGGAAAGAATCAGAAGATATTTTCATAATCTTTGATTACCTTCCAATTACATTGGCGTGCACAGTAGTCAAAAGACATCTCCAAGAAGACTTTAAAGCCTACGGAGAAATTAAACAATTTGAGATGCAAAAATTCCATCTGATGCTGACCCTTAGCACTGGGAAGGCAATTGCAATTATTTCCCCAAATCAGGAGGTAGTGGAGGATATCACAAAAATCCCCCACATCGCATCCTTCACCATTGATGGGGAAAAATCACAGCTGTTCCACGCAACGGTGGAGAGTGCACCCCCCATATACAACCACTGCCAGGCACTTTGGGCACAAGATTAATGCATGCCCCATAAAAGAAGGCCTGATAGAAATGGAATTTTGTGAGGAGGAAATGGGCGAAGATGACTTAGAGTATGCCAAAATCACAGATACAACACAAGAATTCAACTGAGGAGAACATGAGCAATATAAAATAATTGAACCAATTTCCCCAAAGGATGACAAATGGCCCAACAAGCTCACAAGCTGGCCACGGCCAAGGCAAAGGCCTTGGCAAAATCATCCATATCACCGGAACAGATCCAGGAAGACATGGTTGAATTCAAATCAATGGATAAATCAAACCTTGCAGAAAACCAAACACCCAATCTGAACAGATTGAATTAAATGGAACCCAATTTGGAAATAAATGCAGCAAAACTGGGGTTCAGCGCACCCCCTGAAATTTCAGAACATAACCCAATTGGGAAGGAAAATAAACAATGGAATGTGCAAGAAAATAATGTGGCCAATAAGACACACAAGTTCACCACAATGATAAAGTGAAACCAAGCAAAGCCAAGAGAGGTGCAAAAACAGCGGCAACAAAATGGGCGGAATACACCCAACTCCTACTCATGGTTATACTCTCCGCAGCAGAGGTGCATTAGAGTGTAATGTGAGCGAGGGAGTGGGGCTGGGGGGCCCTGCTAACTGCTCCTGAGGCGCACCGGGCGTCTCAGTAGAGATAGGGACACTGAACATAGTGGGACTCAAGGCCTTAACATCCCAGGCCAAGAAGTTGAGTCTCCTGCAAAACCCACCTGTGGACATCCTGGCGGTACAGGAAACCCACTGTCCACAGGGAGAGGAGGAGGCATGGGAAAACATGCTCCTCCCAACAATATTTTTTGGTTACAACACTGTGGGGTGATAGTACGCATGAACCAAAACCTTAAATTTATCAACAAAAATTTGTTCCTGTATGGCTGTGTACTTGCCGTAACCTTCTCATGGCATACCAAAGTGCACACAATAGTCAGTGTGTACACACCAAACTTTGCACCTGACTGAAGAGAATTTCTAACGACTCTAACACAATAAAATCTTACCAGCAAGCACTTTAGTATGAGAGACTTGAAATGCTGTATTAATCTATATACTGACTAATGGCCATACACAGCGGAGGTACCATAAGGTCAAGTAGAACTCCGCGTACTAAAGGCCACCCTGGAACTATATGATCTGCTACCAAAAAGGCTACCACTACTACAAAACATGACACACCCTCATGTATACAATGGTGCACTTATATCTATGTCACGGATAGACCTGATACTTGCACCAGTAATTTTCTGTCGCCAAATTAAAAAAATTAAAAAACTACAAAAATTGAATTTTTTGACCATATGCTAGTTTTGGTGTCCTACAAACCGGGGACTCAAGTACCTAGCTTCCATATGGTGCAGAATACGCCCAGAAAGTTTAGCCGACTTGGAATTTCAATCCTGGATGGAGGAAATATCCTCAACCCAGGATTTCCAAACACCTTTTTGCTTGGACCCACTAACCATCTGGGAAAATTTCAAAAAAATCAATAATCCAACAAGTCAAACATTCAACGTTTAGAAGACACAGGGCAGCTTCAGCCATCATCAGCACACCTTGGCATAAATCAACCACCTAGTAAACAATGTCCCACGCACAGGGTACAGCCCTGGATGGGATCACAGATGGGCGGAGGTTTCTGCTCAGCTAAACACCCTAATCTGCAAACACCAACACCAAGTTGGAGTTTAATACAGAGCAAAAAGACATAAAAGATGGAGAAACTTACTTGTGTTACTTTTTCTGCCAATTCCACACCTGGAAAAATATGATAGCTTGCACACAGGTCCGATGACCACACAAGTCCATAGCAGAAACATCTGAAGAATCTGCGACCAAAGTGCACAGGTTTTATATGAACTTGTATAAAGCTGATCCAGTCAAATCAGAAAAAATTAAAAAATTCCTTGCAAGCGCACATATTGACACCGTGGCCCAAAATTTTAATTTAATTTAACTTAATATCATGTGAGGAACTATGGAAAGTAATATGCGGTGCACCATGAGGGAAATGCCCTGGACCTAATAGGATTCCCTATGAATTTTACAAAAAAAATATTTTAATAACATATTTAATATTCTTCTAGTTTGCATGAACAAGTGTATTATGGAAACATGCCTCCTACCTGGAGGCAAAGAAGCCTACACTGTCACTTTAGCCAAAAAAGGAGACAGACTAAACCTTTTCAACTGGCGCCCTTTCTCCCTAACCAACATAGAACCAAAATATTCACAAAAATCATGGCCAAACGACTAGGAGAAATTGCAACTGATGCGTTATTTCCATCACAATATGGATTTGTTCCAAGAAGATCCATATGGGACAACATCCACACAGTTGCAAATGTCTGCCAGTCCAAAACCTTTGGAGCGCTTGTCTTCTTGGACCAATAGAAGGCATACAACAGGGTGAACTGGACCTATCTTAGGGCCTGCTTTCAAAAATTCAAACTCTCAAATAGATTCATAAACTGGGTGATGATATTCACATAGTCAGCCACCATGGATGTACGTGGAGCAGGTTTCTTAACTAACCCAGTCTTCCCACAGAGAGGACTCAAACAAGGAGACCCATTAAAACCTCTACTTTACAATTTTACCCTGGATCCTGTAATCCTAGATACAAACACACTTCTTAAGGGAACTAATGTCAAGGGCCAACCACCAGTCAAAACGATGGCCTTCGTTGATGACTGTGTGGTGGGAATATCCAACAATCAGGATGCTCGCAGAATTGAGAATTTAATACAAGGTTACTCGGCCATAAGCAACGCATCACTTAACACTGTGAAAACGGAAATCATAATCCTGGGAAAATATCAGACCAATTGGACGCTATCTACCCAGAGCCAACAAACTAACACAACATCAAGACTCCTCACCAGACATAGAAGGCAAAAACCAGCAATAACCCCACTGAAACTTCCCCTCACTACCAAGACGACAGCTGGACCTGTCCATCACTTGGGGGTATGGTTTGAAGCAGGAGGTTACGCCAACTCCATGATGGAAAATCAACTTCTGGGTAAAATAACAAGACGCATTGCCTCCTTACATGGACATCAAACAGGTTTAACAGGAAGGGTCACAGTAGCCAACTCTATAATTCTATCAATCGTATGGTTTATGGCCCATGCAATTGCTTTCTCACCATCCTTCTTCAATATAATCCACACCCTATTACAAGGATGGCTCTGGTCCATCCACAATCCCCCTGTATGTCTCGAAACCCTATTTGGCTCTAGAAGGAATGGAGGTATGAGGCTTACTAATTATGTAGAGCAAGCGACCCATATACTAGGGTCCTGGATTGCTCAGGTGACTAGCCAAGATCTTCCGGATACACATTGGGCCAGAACAGCAAGATATAACTTCACACGAGCACTCCAATTAAAAAACCCAGATCACCCAAACACGTTAATCAAGTATATGGCATCTCATCCTACAGCTGCAGGACCACACGTCACTCCTGCACATTTCAAATGAATACTCCTAGCCATGAGAAGAGCGACATGGCGGATCTACATAAGCAGTCAAACCAGTCACCTAGGATGCCCAAGGCTAGCTCACAGAATGGAAATCAATGACCAATTAGTCACAGAAATTATAACATGCAGAAATCCGAGTATTATAGCCAGGATAGATTACCTGGACCATATGGATATACCCTACAACCTGTAGACTCAAAGAAGAGTATGGAGATACACACATACCCTCTACTCCAACCCAGGATAAAAGCACATGTATGGAGGTGCATGAGGATAGTATACCTGTAAGTCCAGGGGAACGTCCCCTAGGTGTCAATTGGGCCCTCTTCCTGTTTCTGAGCAAAAAGGCTCTAAAGAGGGTGGCGGTACCCCTTGTCACCCAGGGTGATCTTGCCCACGTGGTAGATGAGTGCTGGGTAATAGCCCTCCCTCTTTGGGTCCCTCCCCCAGTGCCCACATTCACCTCTACTGAACTTGTACAACTGATCAGGGAAATTTGTGCCAAAATTTCTGAAATGAAGTCAATCAGTCCGAAAACAAGTGGAAATAAGTCTGATGATCAGGATTCACATAGTCAAAAAGGAATGAAAATTGACTCATTGGCTGGAATTGCCAACAGTTTTGATTCAGTCAACACCTCAATCATCAAAGTTAACCCCCTCCCAGAATTGTAGAAGATGATCCCTAATGTGCAGGTAGCAGCATTGGACACCATTTACAACAGTTTGAAGCTCCCTTCCAGCCAATTGGGGATTATAGCCGACACAACGTTTTAAACCAAAAAAATGGCCCAGCAACTGGGCACGGGAAGGTTGGGCATCCTGAACCTGTTCCCAACCAATTGGGACCGCCTCTATGTGGGGTGGCCTTGGGGGATTCCCGCTGATCATTGGGCTAAATGCTGTCATGCCAACTTTCATAAACGTAGTTGAGTTTTGGTTTAGGAATTTGAGGTTGAACTGACAGCAACTCAGCCTGCTGCTGAATCCTTTGATGTCAGTTCTCAGTGAACTTATCTATCCCCATTCCCAAATAATTTACCAGTCAGGTCAAACTTGAGTGACCTAATCCCAGGTTGTTTCCTCCCCAATCAACCACTATTTGATTAGTTGCATCGCACTGAGAAAATTGTTGGTTGATTCTTCTTGCTTAAATTTTCTATTAAAAAACCTTATCAAAAATTTAGTTTTTTATGTTGAAAATTAAACTGCTTTTTCCGCAGATACTCTCACACCCCTTGGGGTTAACAGCCATGTTTGTCTGGTATTCTATTCTGTGCCTGTATGAGGTTCTGGCTCACCTGCAGTTATTGGTGCAACTCCTTTCCAGTTTTATATCCGTTGTACCAGCAGCAGTGCCTTTGGCTTTCTGGTTTTCTGTTCGGGTTCTTTGCACCTAGGCTGGCAGGCTGGTCTAATTCTTACTTGCTGTTTTCCTGACAATAATGCACAGCAGAATAGTCAAATGCCACTCAAACCTCATGCACAATATGTGGTCATTATGGAAGCTTAGCCCACCGTTTAGAACAATGCCTAACGTCAATGGCTGTAGGTAAAGAGGCCATGCGCCTATTCCGCCAAGAAAGTGGACAACCATTCAGCCTATCAAGGAACATGTTCGCTATAAACATGGACTCTCCTATCCACCCATCCCTCAGGGCGTTAATAGTAGCAATAGCACTATGGACAATCCATATGATAGTACTAGAATTGTTTACAGAATCAGCGCCTACAATCCAAGAAGCCATCAATCATTTCCCCAGCCATATATTGGAACATTACAAAGCATGGCTGTTTGGACACATGACCCCCCATAACAGAAGGACGATCAACACATGGTTCCCCATATGGTTCCTAAAGGTTAATTCTTTCCTTCACACATGCTGCATCCAAGAATAAGCCAGCATAACCCCCTTCCCTACCGTCCTAAACTTGGTGTCCTGAGAACAACAAGAGGGGCCTTGAACCCTCTGGGTGTCTTTTAATTATCAAATTTTATTATTTTATCTCCACTATATCGGAAGTGCTTGTCCCCTGGTCAACTTTCCCTGATTAAGTATACTTTTCCAAGTAACTTGTTCCCAAAACTCACGAAGTTATTGATCCTTTCCTCTATCTTGGTGACTTATTCTTCTAAGGCTGAAAATTCTCAATGATCCGCTGAATTTAGGGCATTCTGATAAAATGGCGGCTAACTCCATCCATAGTCTTCTCAACTCATCTTTGTATGACATCCTTCTAAGTTCTTCTACTCAGCTACAACACCTGTAGTGAGCACCAGTTTGTAAAGATTTATGGGTCTGAAGCTTTTCGGCAACAACCTTTATAAACTTATTACTCTCACAGGTTTGGTTCTTGTGGAATTTGTCTACGCTGTACTATTGTTGATATAATCAGCTGATAATAGTATGACAACTATTATCCGTAGTTGAATGAGATTCTTAGATCTCAGTCCAACGCTTGGCCAGTATTTCTGCTTGAAATACTTGAGATGTCTCAAAAAAATTGGATTCATTCCCTTATAGTGTCTAACTGATCTTATCTGATATTCCCTGGTGGCAGTTTCTCCAGTTTGACACACAGTTGGCAGTAATCCCCTATTGTTTCCGCTTCTACTCTAGATCCCTGATCAGATCTTTACTCTTTTCCTTAAAGAGTCTCCCAATTATCAAACACAGCGATAATATCCATGATAAGAATAGAACAACTGAAAGCTGATAAAGTTTACTAATTAAACTATATACCAGATGAGAACAAGATTACTATAGAACTTGTTTTTTATTATAAGTGAATTCTAGGGAATTTATAGTGGGGATTCAGTCATCTAACCTTTGGTCGACACCTCTTCAATGAAACTGCAGCCATTTCCATTGAATCACCAATCCTCATCTTAGCAGCGATGGTCTTCCCCATCCTGGCTAGGTTCTGTCATTGGACATCCTCAAGACCTAAACAGAGAGAGTCTGAAAACGCGTCCTAAAGTTTTCCTCTCGATCCAAGTGAACCAATCATTTCTGGTAGTGACCTGCTTAGGTAATGGGACTTGTTACCCATTAAGGCTGGTCACAAACCAACTGATTGAATCACTAGTTGCAGGCGGCATCACTCGCCTTGCAGCTTAATACTTAAATTTACAACCAGTCAGTGATGAAACCCAACCAATCCCAATCAGTACACCTGATAGTTAATTACTATCAGATGCCCCTATTTCGGTGGCAACTCCGCCAACAAGATCTTAATCATTCGTCCAGATCAATACATGACAGATATGACTCGGAAGATATCCAAAAATCTCGAAACATAGTTACTCTGAAATCAGGGTCAACTGATTTCCAATTCACCTTGCATTAAGAAAATATCCCCTAGCGATTCCTGGTAATCTAGCAAGCTGGGAATATGGGCAAAAATCCCAACGCCCCCTATCCTCTAAAGAAAATCGACGCCATTCTTGATATTAAACTCCCCAAAAGACAAAAGCCTAAGTTCTGATCCATGTACTACGAGGAGGGATATTTCCTGCTTTTAAAAAGTAAATAAGAATATAAATTAGATTCAACCTCTCTTCCTAAACCATGAGAAGCTTCCCAAAAGGTGAAAGAGATGGTATAAAGTATCAGAAGAACTCTTATCAAGGTTTGTCAATATTGATCATGTTGTTGAGAAGAGGTGGGTCACTGCTCTGACCCATAAAGATCTTCCCACTTTACCCCATTTTCAACCTATTGACAATTAGGAATGAATGATGATATCTTTAGACAGGTAGTCCAGATCAGAGTGCATCATCAGTGCTCCAAAGCTCATTCTACCTCCAGTCTAATAAACCACAACCTCCTTGGAAGTGACAATATCAGCTACAAACTTGATAACCCCTTAAAAAGTCAGAGAAGTAAGATCAATTCAATCAATTTGAAGTTAAAGATTATATATTACAAATCAAAATCAACAGATTGATCCCAGGAGCTTTTAATACTAATTGACCAGTAGGATTTAATTCTTATGAAGCTGATCAAAGAAGGCAATTGATTTGATTAATCTAACTATATTAGTTCTCATAAAAACTCCGCTGTCAATCTAGAGTATCCATTTTTAAAGTGTTATGAGTTTTTATGTGCTTTTCAAGGTATCTTCCCAACCTATGATGCTCTTCCTAAAACAATGGAGAACTATGGAAAGAGTGCCCAGACCGGGCTAGTTCTATGCTACCGTCCAATTCCTCATTATCCTCTACAGTAAAAACATCAGTTCCTCTTAGTCTCTATTGTTATTCATTCCCTTAAGTGAACATCCTTAAAAAGTTCCTGTGTTCCCAGTTGTTCTTTACAGACTCCATCTGTTCCCATGTTTAAAAACATTTTCTTATAGATCTAGTGAAGCATGATAATATCCTATTTCTGCCTCTGATGATTGTTAAGAATGCACTCCAATCCATTGATCAATAAGCTCGCTTCGCCCTATAAAAGTTATTAAAAAGTTTTCAATAATTTATAAATTTTAATTCACCACTCATAAGGACCATCCTCAAACTCAATATTTGCCACACTAATCCATCAACAGGGGGCGTTCCCATATGCTGATTACAGCATGCTATTTTAAGTGAGGACCGCCTGTCCACTCAACACAAAAGGGATTTTCAGTCTTCAAATCATCTGTAGCAACCATCATTGGGGTTTTCTATCCATTATTTATTTAATAAAGAGATCCGGCACTCTGACACCTTCACTAACCTCATGCATCAGTTCAATCCAACCCATCAAGTTTGGAATGAAAACCGAGCTACCCATCCTATGAATCAAGTCATTTGATTTTCTTTGATCTAATTTGCGGATTCCTTGATTTAAACAATGATTCTATACTCCAAAGTGAGTTTGTTGACTATTGGTGGACAGGTATCAATCTAATTACCTTGGGACAGTTGCAAAAGGCATAAAACCTCCATCCCAGGAGGATGTTCTTCCTTCATGTCTCCCTCAAACTTAGGGGTTGCTTCAAAAAGACTTCTGGGTCCTCCATTGCAGCCATTTAGTTTTCTTTGAGGGCCTTTCTGCATTTAAGACCTTTGTCTTCCCCCACAGGAATCCTATGACGTCCCTTTTGCAAGTCATTGGGACTGTAGAGCCAGTGGCATTTGGACATTCTATCGGGTTGTAACACACCCAGACTGGGTTCCCAATATTACCTTAATCAACATACTTCATGATAGGAGGCATATACCACCTTTTTGCAATGTGGTAGGGTCCTTTCCTAATTGGACCAATTCCTTACAAGTCAATATGATTGTAATGTTCCTGACATAAAGCACATAATATGTCACTCCATATGCTCATTCTTAAACTTCTTTTCTCAGCAGCATTCTCCATTTAAGTCTTTATAGCAGCACCTAAATTTAAATTTACTTTGGGGAAGGCCGACCATGGGACGGACACTTCTGAATTTGACCCAAAAGAGACAAAACTTAGTAACAGGGAAGGCACCCCAGAGAAGCGATGCTATCTCTTGTTGCCAGCGGGAACGCCACTTATGGGGAGGGGAAAGGGAACGTGTGAAGGGGCCGTAGCCACAATTAAACACGTGTGGAGGAAGGGGTCTGATTTGATGAACCAAACTGGGAACCAAGGAGACCAGCTGTTGGCGGCGCGGTGGGAGGTATCCAAACATCCACGCTTGAAAGTGGTCCACCAAATGAGACCAGAATCTGTGGACAGTTTCTGGGAGGGTGGGGGTGGAGACTGCGATGGCATCCAATACAATCGTGTGGATAGTCCACATGGCGATTGCAACCACCAGAGCATGGAGAAGGGTTGAGGGGGAGGTCATTGATAAAGCAAACATATCTCTTGACAGACTGAAGAAATGTTTGATCCTGGCCCAGCAGATGTTGAACTTCGCGCCATATCACTTTAGAGGTAGGACACTTCTCCAGGCGATGGAACAGCGTTCCATACTGGCCACACACGACGCAAGATGAGTGTAAAGTGTTAGAGCGCTCGGCCATATGGTACACCCACCGCAGGCAGCGCCACACATGGGAGCAATTTTGAGGCTGCATTAGAAGATGGTGTGCATATTTCCAGATAGTTTTTTGGGTTTTTATGGAGTAAGGGATGTCCATCATGTCCAGGTAGTCCACCCTGGATAGGACATGGGGCCGTGTGGGGATCACGCCATCTTGGATGGGTAGCCTCTGTACCTCTTGTGTGAACTGAGGAGAGGGGCAGCCTCACTGGGCTGTGTGTCTGCTAATACGAATTCTCCACTCAGCACTTCATATGGATAGGATGATTCGTTTGTAGTGGATTTTAGTCCCGTGAGGACCTGTGGCCGATGGGTGTGAAGCCAGGTATTTAATCAGGGAGTGAGGGTTCGATGTGTTGTTGAGGCCCAAGGTGCGGGAGAAGTTAGAGTGGGCTATGTGGGACCTGTGTTGGGAGGGGAGCGTAGGGGCGGTGACAGCTGCAATCCAGGTGCCCAGGATCTTGGCAGCATGGGCTTTGAAGTCAAGCAGGCCCATGCCACCATGATGATGAGGGCCAAACATGACCTCTAGCCGTACTGGTGGTGGGCGGCCTGACCAAAGCCATCCTTGCAGCAGGGCATACAAGGATCTGAAGAAGCTTGGGGAAAAGGGGATGGCGTGGGCTCCAAACCAGACTTTGGAGAGGAGCATAGAGTTGGGTAAACAACCCTGCCAGTAAGGGAATTAGGGTGGGTCTGAGGGAGGCGATGCGCTTCGTCATGTTATCTAGAATATGACTCTCCATTACTGCTGATGCATACCCGCCTGCCTCCACTCACATACCCAGATGGTGGGCTGGCCCTATGGTAGGGCGTGGCACGAAGGGGAGCACCAGTGGGGTGGTGTGGGGTGATCTGGGAGGACGAGCACGTGTGCGAGCAGATGGGCCGGGCTGGGCACTGGTTGCAGGGGCCAGCAGTTTTGAGACTGACCAAGGAGGATGATTTCAGTTTTGGAAGCATTCAGTGCAGCGTTACTTACCCGGGAATACTCTTGGATGAGAGCTTCAAGTGCGAGTGCATCTTTATTATTAGACACCCCAACCACACAGTCATCTGCAAACGCCATCATCTTGATTGGGGCTTAGCCTGGCACATGGACCCTAGTGAGTTGGGCATTCACGTTTCGAAGTAGTGGGTCAAGGCTGAAGTTGTATAAGAGTGGGCTAAGGGAGTCCCCTTGTCGCAAGCCCCTTTTAGGGCGGACTACTTCCGTAAGGAATCCAGGGCCACGTACTGTCATTGTTGCGGATTCCGTGAGCAGCATCACCCAGTTAATGAAGCGAGGAAGTAAGCTGAATTGATGGAGGCAGGCCCTGAGGTATTCCCAGTTTAATCTATCATAGGCCTTCTGTTGGTCCAATAATACAAGTGCCCCAGAGGCTGTGGACTGGCATGCATTAGCAACAGAGTGCACGTTGTCCCAAAGTGACCTTCTGGGTATGAAACTGAGTTGTTCTGGGGAGATGGTGACATATGATACAATCCCTAAACGGTTAGCCATGATTTTTGTTAAAATTTTAGTATCCGTGTTAGTTAAAGAAATGGGGAGCCAGTTGGCAAAGTCTAGCTTGTCCCCTTTCTTGAAGAGTGTGATGGTGAAGGCCTCTTGTCCTCCTGGTAGGAGGCGCGTTTCCAGAAGGATCTGGTTAAGTGAGGCAAGCAGTAGTGGGGTTATATATTTGAAGTACTTTTTATAGAATTCATATGGAATGCCATCTGGGCCTGGGCATATCTGGTTTGGTGCACCATGGATGGCTGTCCATAATTCGTTCAGTGTAATCAAATTCATTATTTCTGGGTATTAGGAAACGGTGTAGATGTGGGCTCAGTCGAGAAATTCCACCACTTCAGCTGGCTGAATTAAATCAGATCAGTATAACTCGGAGTAATACTTCTGTGTTTTGATTGCCACTTTGGCTGGCATATCCGCAATGGAATCATCCGATCTTCACACCTGTGTGCAAGCCATGCCTGGCGTGGTGCAAAATTTTTTTAAAAAATATGCGGTGCACTTGTCACCCTTTGTAATGCGTTTGGCCCTGTACTGAACACAAACCCAATGTTTGTGTTGCCTTTCGAGTGCATTGAGGTGGGCGGCTGCCTCCGCCCACTTCCAGCCCCATGCAGGGCTGTATCCTGTATCCAGGATGTTGGACTCCAGGTGTGCCAACTCTGCTCGAGCGCGAAAAATGACAGCTGATGTGGCTCATGAGCATCTGGAGGAGAGGTGGCGAGAGTGGCAGATAGTATCCTCTTTGAAGGTGGCCATGTGGAGATGGGGTCCGCGCAAAATGGTGCAACAAACTCTTTTGCCAAAGTTGCTGATTCCGCCCAAGTGGAAAATCATGGTGACACGAGTTTGAGGGGCGGAGTTTGCACCAATGCGGGGCCTTAGCCACTGTGACAGGTATGTGGTAGGTTATCAAGACCAGTCGGTGGTCAGAGAATTCCATTTTTGTTGTTTTGAAGTGGGAAATGTGGGGTTGGAATTTCGCTGTCATAAGGATAAGGTCGATGTGGGACATGGACCTTAATTGGCTGTTGTGGACGTGGGGGCTCATCATGTTTTTGAGCAGTGGGGCTCGCCGTGGCAGTGCATCCATTAACCCAAGGGTGGCCTTTAGAACGCGAAGTTCTACGTGACCCTGGGGGGCGTGGGAGGAGAAAGGTCAATGGTCCATTGGTGTGTTTAGCCAACAGTTCATGTCGCCGACTACAAAAGGGTCTGGGGGTCGTGGGAGGGATTTGACCAACAAGAAAAATAGCCAATGCTCTCATGCACAATTTGGGGTATAAATGTTGACGATAGCATGCACCACGTCAGCCCACAAGAAAGTGACAATGAGGACTCAGCCATTGAGGAAGATTTCTGATGATAAAAATTTGAATAAATTGTTTCTCCAAACTAGCACCCCACAGTGCTCTGACCAAAAGGATAGGGATGGGAGGAGCATGTTTTCCAAGCCTCCTCGGAACCTCATGGACAGTGGAACTCCTGGATGGCCAAGATATCCTTGGGTAAATGTTGTTGTAAAAAACTCAGTTTCCTAGCCCAAGATGGCGAGGCCTTGAGTCTGGCGATATTCAACATCCCTAAAGTGAAGGTTTCCCCCATTGCACCTTAGGTGCGAGGGGTGGGCACCTGGGCCCACTTGCCTCCTCTAGATCCCCATGGGCCTTCACAGCAGCACGGGTGTTTACAGCAATGCTATCAGTAGTTTTGTTGATTTTAGCAGAAAGGTTCACGTTGGCTTTTGCCTTTGCTTTTTGTTTCCCCAACGTTGAACAGATTTTTTGCGGAGCGGATGAGACCAGTGCACTGTTGAGCAGGTCAAAAAAATTTTTAGGTAGGATGGGTCCCAAGTCAGTTTCAACCGGAGCTTGGTTGCAAAGATTGGGTGATATCGAGTCCCCCATCAGATCCTCAGATTGGGTGGCCCAATTGGCATGGGCTTCCCAATCTGATTGGTTGATGGATTCCCAAGTTGCTTCCACCGCAAAGGTTTCAATGTCCTCCTGGTGTTGGGAGTGTGGGATAGCGGTGGTGACTTTGGCCGCTTCCTTGGCTGCGGCCCTGCGGGCCTGCTTGGCCTTCTTCCGCTCTTGTGGGGAAATAGGCTTTACCAGTAGGTGGCAGCCTTGTGCTCCCCACAGGAAAGCCTCTTTGGTGCTTGAGGTTGGTTCGTAGTGCGCCTCTCCGCTGGCCATGGCCGCCGAGGGGTGCTCTTGGAATGTGATGCCCTCATTGATGGGGCATGTGTGCGCCTTATGGCTGAATGCATCACAGTGGGTGCAAATGGGGGGCGCACTGTCCACAGTTACCCGGAATGGGTGGGTGGAATTCCCTGTGATATCAATAAAAGTGGAGTGTGGGATCTGGGTTAGGTCCTTTGTGATCTCCTTGGTTGGGGTCAGAACTGTGATGGCTTTGCTGGTGCACACGTGTGGCATCAGCGTAAAGCGTTGCATCTTTAAAGATTGTATTTCGCCATAGACGGTGAGATCATCTTTCAGGTATTGCTCCAAAATGTCACGTTTTACCATAGTAGGCAAAAAGTCAAACGTGAGGAAAATTTGGTTAGATTTTGTCCATCTGGTGCATTTGGTTTCAATGACCCGTTGCCCTTTGGGGAGGTCAATCACTATGCGCACCGCAGCATCCTCATCTGCTGCCTCCTTGTTTTTGAAACCTAGGTCCAGCCAACCATGTGACATGGAGTGAGGTGCGACATACACTGCAGTCGGGAAAAAGTGTGCACATCCCCACAAAATTTGACCCATAGAGCCGTTTGTTGGATGTCCAGAAACGCGCAGACTCTGTATTCCACCAACGAAAGTGGCTGGGAGTGCGGCGTGTTGATGTAATGGTTGCATCGTGCTTGACAAGCGAGGATTTCTGGGGAAATAGTGACCGCCGGTTATTTAAAATTTTTTTCTATTCCACCAGTTTCTCCAGGGCGTTTTTGAACGTTTGAGGCCGCGGGCCTACCACCTGCTCCTCTTAACTTACTTGCCCAACTGCTCCCTGACATAGGCGCAGACTAATCTCCTCTGTGAGATTATCAAACTAGATTCAGACTTCAATTGAATAGGTTGCAAAAGTGATTGCAACGAGAGAGAAAAGTTTTTTGCAGCACTCAAATTGGTATTTAACTTGTGGTGTACTTTCAAGATGGACTTGGAAAAGTTCACAACAGTTTCCGCCTTGGAACCACAACGAAATCCATGTTAAAAGAGGGGTTGAAATAATAATTAGTGAAGAAGGGAGAACAGCCAATCAAAAAGTGCTGATCAATATTATAACTAAATTGATCAAATAGTAGGTGTGAGGCCCAATCTGATGATTGGTAGCAACATAGCACCACAGGGTGCTCTAAACGTTAGTTCACTTTTTTGTCTGCTCATATGATTATGGTAGAAAGCAGTTGAACAGCAAGGATGTACATGAAGAGCCTTACTCAGCTCTTAAACAGTGAATGTTAAGTGAGGCCCCAGTCATTACTAGCTTCTTTTGGTACACCATGAATGGAGAATACTTGAGAGACAAATAACTTAGCCAGCGAGCTGCCGTTATAGTGGTATGGTAAGGTATGATGTATGTGAACTTGGTGAACCAATAACTACGACCACGATGGCGTCATACGAATTTTAGTGGGTAATACCACTACCTTGCTAATTTAAAGAGAAGCCCAGGGCCCTTCTGTTTTCTGGACTGGTACCAACAACCCAGCAAGGAGCTGAGAATTTGGTTTCTCCTATTGCACACAAGGTACCTCTTAGTGTAATGAGCAAACTGTTTTAAAATTCCCTTCCAGTAATATGAGCTGTAGATAAGCTCCATAATTTTTCCTTTCCAGGGTAACCCGCGGTTATCCCATCATGATGCTACTTACTTATCTCAAGATGAAGTGGTTAAGCGGAAACCCATAGACTACTCTGGAACCATAGTACATTATCCTTTACATAGCAACTCAATATAAGATCTTCTCAGTTTAAGGTACATTTGAAAATAATATGTGAATATTATGAGGACAAAGACCGTTTCAAGACAGCCTGTATAAACATACTATACTCATCAAAATTTTCTATGGAAGCTACAACTGAGGCGCCAATGACAGTGGAGTGATGGTTGGATGTGTTCTTACCTGAGGGAATCACGATTTGATATCATGAAGTTCCACTCCATGGGGCAGGATCCAAGGCTGAGTTACGTCTAAGGCGCCAGCTAAACCATTATCCTTGACTTTCTTAAAAAAATATTAGAAAAAAATGTGCTAGGGTCTCATGAATATGAGTTTGCCACAGTGTTAGGTCATGAGAGGTATAGTAGTATAATAAATCCAAATGATCAGCATGGACATGAAAGGGCTGAGAAAAACCATGTATATGGTAGCGCCAATTTGAAACGCTTAAACTATGGCCAGTAGCTCTTTATCTTAACATCATAATTTATCTTAGGTAGGTATACTTTATGGGATAAATATATCAATGTATTCAACTCCTGTCAGAATTAAGGCCAGATGGGTTGTTCACTTGGTGCCAGCCCAGAATTTCAAATATATGGCTGACACAGTATTCTTGGTATGTAGTGCAGACTAAGAGAGAGGGGGGTAAAGTTCCCATTATGTTCACCACCTGGACCCTTGTTTCAGAATCTAGGAGCTGTTTGTGCTCATATGTGCTTTTTTGCAATTTATTTAACATATATAACAGTTGGCATTAGTAAGCTCTCTACTGCTGTTTATAAATATCGGATTACTCTAGACTGCAAGTAAATGTAAAACTTTATAAATAAAAATGAGGGGGAGCTTTTCTTTCTCGTAACAATCACTTTAGTTACTATGATTCAATTCGAACAGCAAATTTGGATAATCACACACAGGAAAAATGGGCGACTTTAATAACAAAAATAATACAACGTGGGTGAGCATCACGGCAAGCGGTGCGCTTCACGGTGAAACTAAGGGCAAGAAAAGCCCTGGAGGGGGACCAGAAACCCAAGCCGTAAAAAAATTGCAAACTCAGACACTGTCTGGGTTTATGGTATTTACTGTAAAGCACGCGCAATACATGTACATTCAGTTCAACCAACCTTTGTCAAAGGTGGAACACAGGATCAGACTCTTCCTTGGGGATGAGTCACCGACCCTGTGGGAGAAGACATGTGAGGCACAGCCTTCACTTTTCCCTCACGTGGTGTATGTAGCCACCAAAAACATGGGCCACGGTTGGATCAATATTGGTTTTGAAACAGATGATGAAGCTGATGCCGCAGCAAAAATCTGCGAGGAAATTGCCCTCCCTGAGGGCAAAAAAATTGTGCGCACTGCGCGCACCAGATGGAACAAAGCGAAAACTTTGTTCATCTCCTTTGACTCGCTCCCCACCAACCTTCCTCATAAGGTAATTGAAAAGAAGCTCTGCAAAGGTCTTAAGGCCTACAAAGAAAAATCCGACAACTTGAATTACAGCGATTTTGCTTAATGCCTGACCTGTGCACGGGCAAAGCTATTGTTGTAATCAACCCCTTCCCAGAAGTGAAAGAGGATTTATCCAGAATTCCTCACGCAGCAGAATTTCACTTTGCAGATGGGGGCCAGTCAGCTGCATTCTGAGTTACACTGGAACGCGCACCACCCATTTGCAACCACTGTGCCTCACTGGGCCACAAGGAACATGCATACCGTGTAAAAGAGGACTTAATGGAAAATGATTTTTGTGAAGACTATGGATGAAGATAATGAAAACTTCGCCAAAATGACTGATGGCCACCACCCATTCCGCGGGGGTGAAGATGGACTATACTCCATTGTGGACCCAGTTACAAGTTAACAGCGTAAAGCAGCACAAAAAGCCCGCAAGAGAGCAGCGGCTGAAGCGGCGGCACATACAGAATCCGCCATTAACCACAGACAAATTCTTTAGGATATTTTGGATATTCACCGAACCAACCAATCAGAACAATATGCCCAGGTCAATGTTTTTCACAGTAACCAGATTGAGCCACAAAGCGTCATCAGTCATGCACATACTGAGGAACAATGCAACCGCAATTTGGGTGAAAATGCGGTGCACAATGCAACAAAGTTGAACCTCAAAAATATAAAATTCAATCAAAAACCCGCATCAAATCAACATGAGACCTGTGCAGGAAAAGTTGACGCAAATGCAAAAAACTGCAATTCCCTTGAATCATTGGGTCAGATCAAGGGAACCAACAATGGCAGTGGAAGATTTGGAGTACAGACGCGGAGCATGGCCAAAATGAGCCGCGGTGGGATAGGACCAGAGGGTCCTCCCAACTGCTCCTGAGGCGCCGCGGGCACCTCAGTGTCAATAGGGACATTATCTATCGCGGGAGCCAGGGCTCATATGTCCCAAGCCAAAAAGCTGGCATTCCTGCGAAAACCTCTTGTAGACATCTTGGCCATCCAAAATACCCACTGCCTACAAGGGGAAGAAGAATCCTGGTCAACCAGGGTCGCACCATCACAATCAGTATGGACGTCTCACTGTGGGGTGATTGTCCAAAACAACAAAAGTTTTAAAATTACAAATTCATCATCACACTTGCATGGTCAAGTCCTGGTAGCAACAATCACATGCCAAGATGAAATAATTTCGTTAGTATTTATCTATGCACCGTGCACTGCAACTGAGAGAAAATTTTTTTTGAAAAATCTTTACTCTCACCCTCTCACCTGATATCATCATGTTAGGCGATTTCAACTGCTGGATAACCCCAATACAGATCGATGGCCTAATCCCAGGGGATACCCACCTGGACACATTAAATATCTCACCATGAAGGCATCTCTTGGCTTAAGGATGCTCTTCCCCCAATTCACCAATCCTTCCCCACATGATGTGGCCCAACATATGTGAGGGACTGCTCATATCGATGAGTCATATTGACCACATCCTCATCCTACAATACCACCACTCAAGAATCTCCAAATTTACAACAAAAAAGATCAATTTTTCTGATCACCAATTAGTTATGGTGCAGTTAGCACCAACCCAATCCCACACACAGGTGTTGCCTTGGAGAAAGCTTCAACCAGAAAATATAAAATTGCCTGAGATCTCTGACTGGGTTGAAAACAAGGCTACAAACCCAGAATTCACAGCCCCATTCACTTTCGATCCCATCGGAACATGGGAAAATTTTAAGAAAGATTTAATCAACAAAATCCATCATATTGCATCACGCAAGTACACCGCGGACACAGCCACAATCAAGCGTACCTTGGCAGAACTAGACCACCTGGAAATAAATACTCTGAGATCTGGCTATAGCCCTAATTGGGGATGCAAATGGGCAGAAATTTCAGCCCAACTTAACAATCTCTTATTCAAACACCAACACAGAATCAAAGTATCAAACAAAGGTAAGCTCATAAAGGAAGGCGAAACCTGTTTGACATACTTTTTCCACTAATTAGACTCCCGTGGAAACCAGCCCGCATGCACACAGGTACGAAAGACCAACAGCACCGTGGCAACTTACCCTGAGGAGGTCAAGGCGGAAGTACATCGCTATTACACCGAATTATATCATGATATGCCAACAGATCCACAAAAAATTAAAGAATTTATTCAAACTGCCAAGATACAAAGTACACCACCAAATTACAATATACTAACCCCTAATACATGGGAGGAGCTTTGGGAAACAATTTGGGGTGCACAACGTAGGAATTGCCCAGGGCCTGATGGGTACCCTACAAATTTTACAAAAAATATTTTCAACAAATCGCCCCCCTCCTATTGGCGTCAATGAACCAGAGTTTGTTGGAAACACGCCTATTACCAGGAGGCCATGAATCCTACATTATAACCTTGTATAAAAAGGGTTACAAGTTGGACCTGGCCATCTGGCGCCCAATTGCACTCTCCAACGCTGACACAAAATATCTAACAATAATTTTAGCAGCTAGATTAGGCGCAATTAAAACGGACGTTCTATCACCCAACCAGTTTGGGTTTATACCAGGGCGTGCAATCTGGAACAACATACACCCTGTTGCAAACATTTGCCAATCCAAAGCAATTGGTGCCTGGTCTTCTTGTATCAGGAAAAGGCGTATGACCGTGTTAGCTGGCCATACCTAAAAAAATGTCTACATGCCTTCAAACTCCCACTAAGATTCATAAAATGGGCGATGTTCCTAACAGAATATGCAACCATGGCTGTATGCGGCCCTGAATTCCTAACAAACAATATCAAACCACACAGAGGGCTCAAACAAGGGTATCCTCTCAGCCCACTGCTATACAATTTCAGTTTTGACCCACTCCTCCGAGTAACTAACTCATGTCTCATGGGGATAACCGCACAAGGACAACCAACAGTCAAGATACTGGCCTTTGCAGATGACTGCGTAGCAGGTCTAGAAAACAATGAAGATGCCTGACAGCTGGAACACACTCTAGAGGAATACTCCAAGGTGAGTAATGCATCGCTCAACAAAAGGAAGAAAGAAATTATCCTCTTAGGCAAATACACAAACAATTGGGCCACAACATCAGAACCTCACACCAACACTAGAAGAAAAAACCCAATTATTTTACCCTTTGCAACACCTCCCACCATCACTACTGTCCGACACCTTGGAATCTGGCTAGAATCAGGGGGATATGCTAATGAGACAATGGAAAGTAACCTGTTACAACGGGTATCCAAACGCGTCGCCTCCCTCAAGGGAAGAACCCCAGGACTTACAGGACGAGTTACAGTTGCTAACTTGCTCATCCCCCCAATACTGTGGTACCAGGCCCATGCGATAGCCTTCTCACTTACCTTTATAACCTTAATTCGCGTGCTTATCCAGGGCTGGCTGTGGCCTGGCTCTCACCCTCCTATATGGATGGAAACACTATTTGGCCCACGCTCAAGCGGAGGCATGGGACTAAGATTTTGAGAGCCATGCCAATCACATCCTAGGTACCTGGATAAAGGAAATCCTTGCTCCAGACCTCCCGCAACAACATTGGTCCAGAGCAGCAAGGACTAACTTTGCACAGGCGCTCAAATTAACCAGCCCACATACTCCACCCAGACTGCTTTCATACCTTGCCAAGCACCCTACTGCAACAGGTCCGCATGGAACCTCCTCTCATTTCAAACATATCCTCAGAACTATCCGCCATATGGGATGGACCATAGAGAACATGGGTACTATACAGGGAAGGGGACGACCCAGCCCCCAATTCAAATTAAGAAACCAGGAAAATCACCCCCAGAGGGATATGCTCGCAACAACCCCAAGCATAGCTAGGATAGAATACCTAGATATGTGGACATTCCCTATGATTTAACCACACAGAAAGCAATATGGAAAATTACACACCACCCACTCCTACAGCCAAGGATAAGAGCAAACGCCTGGCGCTGTTTGATTAGGACCTATAGGACGGCGGACTGCTCCAACTCCCTCCACAAAACATGTGCAATATGTGGAGGGGAGGGATCCCTACATCACCGCCTAGAAACATGCCCCCCAACCAAAGCTATATGACAGGAAGTCGCACGACTGCTCAAGATTCAAAACGAACAGGAATTCTCGATATCAAAAATTATCTTCGCGCTCCAGATTGAGTCACCAATCCCATCTACCCTCCGCTCCCTAATAATACCCATTGCAGTGTGGACAATCCACAAAATTCATTAGATGCGTTTAAGGGCACGGTCCCAACCATTCATGGGGTTATTAACAAATTCCATGTCCACTTACTGGAGCACTTCCAAGCCTGGCTCTACGGATATATGATACCAAGACAAAAAGCGCTCATAGAATCATGGTTCTCACTCTGGTTCCTCCGCACAGACCCTTTCCTTCACACTTGCTTCATAGCAGGGAAACCCCCTCAGAGTAGAGCACCAACCCCCCCAACCTGGCAGTCCTTCTGGCAACAGGGGTAACTTGAGTACCCTGGGGTGCCTAATTTTATATTTCTTAGTTATTCTCTTAGTTTCACATGTTAGTAATGTCTGTCCCCTGGTCGGCTTACCTTGGTTAAATAAAAAATATAAATAAAAATGAGTATAGGAATAGATTATTGGGCTTAGTAGAACAAACCACACTTTATTAGATAACGACTCCCAGTATGTAAAATAATTGTGGCTAATAGTTGGATAAAGGAGAGTTCATGATAGGCAGAAGTTACCTCAAATTAGTTGTTTGAATTTGGTGATATACTTGAGATATGCTGTAGGAGTATCACAGGGTCGAGACCACTGAGCAACAGATGAGCAATATGAAATATTTGGTCCGCCAAATAAACTTAATAAACTGACTTATAATAGAAGGCAATCGTCTCAACCACACGCCTTTAAATGAAACAATATATCTAGAAGTTTTTTTCTGCTTGCAGTTCCCCTTTCTACTATCCTTTTCTTTCTCGTTTCTCTTCCAAAAGACTTTACTTCTTGTATTCCCATCCAAATTATATCTTAGTCGCTTTAGTCAGTTCTGATCATTTGGCTTAGCTATTAATCATTTGGTGGAGCTTTTCTGGATCCGCCTCATCATTTGGGCTCAGGCTGAACTCACTCTATTTGCTGAACTAAACTCACCTCTATCGACTTTCTTTCAAGTTGACACAATTGACTATTTAAGCTCAAATCTTCAATTAGCAATTGACATACATTCCACCAAACTAATTATGACTTATTGGCCAGTCATACCAATTTCTCGACATTACTCCCTTGACTGGACAATAAGTCCCTTATTGTTTATAAGGCTTCAGGAGCTTAGCGTGTAATCAGTTGATAATCCAACCACCCACGGGCTCCTTGCTAGTATAGGCATCGATTTCAATCTTCTCAATTATCTCAAATGGTCTTGACCATATGTTAGTGAGCTTGTTCTTTATTCCAAATCCTTGTTGGTCATGGAACAAGTCATAATCTCCTACAACAAACCGTGGAAGTCGGCTAAGTCTACTTTGGTCAGCTGCCTGATTGCAAATCTTCTTAGCTAAACTAGTGTAATATGCTTCAGTTTGAAGTTTTATCAGCATATCCGTTAATTTAGTTAAATAGCGCTGTGGCTCTACTCTGCTACTATCCTTCACATACGAATAAAGCAATTGCCAACAAAGATGGAGTCTTCCATAGAGTAGTTAATTGGGACTTTCCCAGTTAACAAATGATAGCTAATATAATATGCAAATACGCGGTGGATATGAGGGTAATTCAGTCAGTGGACCGATCATTTACCAGCTTATGGAGAATGTTCATCAAGGTTCCGTTGACCCATTTGACCATCCCATTGGATTCAGGGTGATATAGGGTAGTTAAGACCCCATGGATGGCTATTAAATCATTCAACTTAGGAAGGACATGTGACATGAAATTTGTTCCGTTGTCCATGAGAATAAACTGCGGACACTTATGTCACTGTATGACGCACTCCATATTGAATTTAGCAATGGTTACAGCCCCTAAATCCCTTATTGCACTTGCTTCCAACCACCGGTCAAGAGATCTATGGCTACAATTATATACTTGGAGCGATTAAATTTCCTTCAGCAAAGGGCCAACCACATTAAATGAAACTGTGTGCCACGGAAATGAGGCTTAATCAGCTGATAAGCAGCTTTCTTGTGGAAATGTTTTTCACTTTACACCTGTACAACAATCAAACGTCTCAATAACATCGTAGTTCATGCTCTCCCAATAGTAGAGGGATCGCAAGAGCTCCAACGTTTTCTGCAACCTTCCATGAGCTACCGCCCTATGTGCGACCCAAGATAATTGATGTCCTGGTGGAGGGTTTTGGGAAGCTCAGACTCGATTTACAATTCTCATATATAATTACCCATTGCATAAGAAGTTTACTGTTGCAAAGCTCATCTAGCACTTTGATCACTTATGGGGACCCATTTTGATATTTTCCCATAATCATCTTCCCATAAATTATATCAGCCAAATATGCTATGATGCCAACGTTGGTAAAAGTGAGAGACAGTACACATTCTGATGTTTTCCCCTGGCTGGTGTACTATCCTAAAGTCATATGCTTGGAGCTTCAAGGACCATCAAACAAGACGTCCTTCAGGTTACAAAGATTATGCAGCAATACAAGGATTCATGGTCCATTACCACTTGGAATTTTACCCTGTGGAGGTATACCCAGAACTGTTTATATTCATATAGCACCACTAAGGACTTGTAATCGGTCACAGTGTAATTCTGTTTATGACAGTTTAAGCTTTAGCTACAAAATTTGACAGAGTCCTCCACGCTGCCATCATCCTTATGGGACAACACTGACCCTACAGCGGAAATTAAATCATCCATTTGCACATTGAATTAATTTTCTTTTTTTAGTATTAGTGGTGCCCAACCCATAAGGGGGAGCCGCCATGCACCTTTATTCGCAAATGGGCCAAACAAAGGGATTAAATATAAATTAAAAAACCCATAGTAGCCCCTAGATTATCAGCCTAGGAAGCCATATCTGATGGCGAGGAGGCTTTGAGGAAACTTTTGTCTGGCGCCCGCTTTAGCTGGAGGACCATGGCAACCAGCATTGGGGTGAAAGCATCAGCGACATGGGGCAGAAGGAGGTATATTTGGGGGTTTTCTTCTTTAATGAGGCTAGTGGTGTCCATCTCCTCAACGTATTGAGCAAGTTGATGTTCATCAAAAATGATAAGAGCTGGCATACAAGTAAATGACTTGATGCTCCGGCGAATTTTGGGATAATTGGGGTCAAAAAGAGAAGTTTTTGCTGCATCGATGAAATCATGGCTCACACCAAAAGCAAGCTCCTCAATTTTGTACTTCGCATCTTCCTCAAAATCATGAGGAAAAATGGTGATAGGTACTTTTGACAAGGGGCTCCATTTCCCCATGGAGTTGCTGGCAGAGGAGGGTTATGGTAGGGGCAGTTGCAGCCACAAATGCCATTTTGTTAATATTTTTTATAAATGGGAAACCCGTTTTTTAGACAAAAATGGTGGGAATGTAATTTGTGATGGTCAACGAATAACTTCTCCAAAGCAAAATTGGTCTCATGTGGTACAGCCCTTTGTCCTCATCAATCCATTTGAGAGCCTCAAATGGATTCGATTTGGACAGCATTGGGCCAGCCACAGGAATTGATGCTGTGGCCAGAGCTGATTGGCCACATGCTGTTGACCGTGGCAGCTCTGCTGAAACTGATTCAGCATTAACTCAGGATTCCGTAATCTGGTCAAATTTTCAAAATTTTAACTTTTCTTAAATTTTTGATTGGCCGCCGCTTTGAAAAATTTGCTAGAATTCCCTGACTTTGGGAGCAGGAGGATCAAGCCCCATTTGAAAAATTGGGGCGAGCCAGCTGCTGGGGAGGCACTCAAGCCCTGAGAGGTGGATGCAGCAGAAGCGGCAACTGTGGGGCACTTGCACTTCAAGTGGTCAAGCTTGAAGCACAAGGGGCAAAAGGAGCAGCCATTTTTGATGTGCGCCCAGAATGGGTGATCAGGGGCAGATCTGATCATGGTGCAGGGGGATCTTAAGGTGAGAGCCATGATGAAATGGGCGGATCATTGCAAAGGTGTGAGGCCCTTCCAACCAATCCTATACATTGGGAACCACAAACTGCAATATGGGGTCTGCGCTGAAAATGGCCAAACCCATTGTGAGCTCGTGGCAAAGGCATTTAGGGGAAAGAAAGAGGACAACCCAGCAAATTGAACCACCAAAGTGGCCACATCTGGGAGCTGGGTGCAAACTGTGGGCAAAGGAAGTTTTTTAAAAATTAATTGCAGCTTGGCTGTTGCTGCATCAGCTACAGAGCAGAAGCTGATGTTGAAGAACCCCTTAAAGGGGTGGAAGTCAATATAGCTGGCAGGTTTAAAAAATGCTGTGGCCATCTCGATGATGGCCATGCTTGCATATATGAAGAGATTCCCATATTCGACCTTAAGGCCAAAACACAAATTGCTCTGTGGGATATTAAAGGGCTCTGGAGTCTCGCCTGTGAGCGTGTGCAGCGGTGGACCAAGTCCTTAGGGGGGACATAACGCCTGGTAGCATTAGGAGGGCTAGCAGAACATCCCATGCATGCTTCAGTGGCAACCAAAAGACTCCAGATAACAGTGCACCACCACCCCAAGCTGGGGCAGCAGGCGTTGATTGCATTGACATCAGTAAGTTTTGGCTTGATGAGCAGTTGTTTTTTGTATTTTTTAAAAAATCCAAATTTGGCTTCAATTTGGGTATCAAAGCAAAAGGAAGATTACATTGAACATTATTTCCTTTTCAAAATTAGGGTATTGCAAAATTGGTGTGCTAGCAAACGTGGTCCATGTGACAACAAAAGCATTTTGACAACGTTCAGTCCAAGTAAAAGGTGGCATTTTCTTAATAACTTGTAGAGCGGGGCCTCAAAACAGCTGAAGTTTGAAATGAACATCTGGTAGTAACCAATCATCCCTAGAGCACCGGTATATCCCGCTTATTACCTGGCTGAGTCATTTTATGTATAGCTTCCAACTTTGCCAGCTAAGGTTCAAGCCATTTGGAGTCTACCACAAGCTGAGGTATTCCAACTTTACCATAAAAAGTTGCACTTTTGGGGCTTTATTTTTATGTTAGCTTCATCAAGTCAGAAGAACACTTCTTTCAAGTGGTCAAAATGCTCTGTAAACTTTTGCAAGGACACATTAATATTGTCACTATAGACTAGAATGCAGGATAGCTTCAGGTCCCCTAAGATGGTGTCCATAGCATCTGGAACGTAGCTAGGGCGTTGCACAACTCTTGGGGCATAAGCATTTACTGGAACAAACCCTTCAAGGTGTTATGGCGCATTTTTCCCGTTCTGCCACTGGCAACTCGATTTTACAGTATCCTGAAATCAAGTCCATGGCATAAAAATGGTTCTTCCCTCCCAGCCGATCTAAAGCGTCATCAATATGAGGGAGTGGATATAATCTTTCTTTGTGTTTGTATTAGGATTCTGTATTCAATAACCACCCAATTAGTGCCATATTTCTTCTTATTATTTAGCATCAGAGATGCCCAGGAACTCTTGGACGGCTTTAACATCCCCTGTTTAAGCAATTTATCAATATCATCAGAGACAACTTCAATTGCAGCTTTAAAGTGGCGGATGGACCACAACTAAATGGGATTGTGGTATCCCTTGTCTACCCAATGCACAACTCCATGCGCATCAAAACTTGTGGTCAATGGATGCAAATATCACCTGATTTTTCACAGATAGGTCTATCACCCTCTCTTTGTTTTCCTCTGACATCCCAGTCAGAGCCTCACGTAGAACCACTATCATTACGCTGAAGGAGGCCTTTACAGATAGTTGAGTTCCTCCCAAGACCCAAATTTGTGAATATGGTGAACTTCATCAATAGGAGTCAGATATAGGTAAGCCACCAATTGGTGCCTTTGGACCGTCATAGACTCCTTCTGTAGGTTTGCTAGCAATACCTTTACTTCCCTATCCCCTGGTAAAAGTAACCTTTGAGCCACATGGGGCTTGAGCCGCAATTGCTGGTAGGGCCCCACAATTTCCCTGTATAGCCCTTCAGGGATTTCTATTTCGAGCTCTGTCCCTATTATGACCTGATTCTCAGAAGGTATGCTTGAAAGCGCTTGCAGCCCATAGTAAAATACTTTTGTACTCATAAATCTGGCTAGGAAGGGGTCTATCGTCCGCTTCCTCTAGCAATAATGAACAGGAATCGCACTATCAATATACACAACTTTAATTTGATTGGAGCGGCTTGAGTCCTTGGGGACTCCTCGGGAGATAAAATAGATGATGATCAGTCCCAGAATATTAAATGTTTCTTCTGACATATTGACCTCTGCCTCAAACTACAGCATGAACGCGGTCATTATCAACATGTCATAATTATTATTTGGCAGAACCACTGCTGGGGCGGATTCACTGACCAAACAAAACCAAAACTCAGAGGTAATGCATTATAAGCGCCCTCCAATACAGTGCTTTGTGCCCTGCAGTTCCTTATACTAATTGGTGTTCCATTTCAGGCTTCAGAGGAAGTTTAGCCATGATCTTAATGGATATTATATTAACTGGACCTCCAGTATCTACAATAGCTCAGATTTTTGTATTTTGAATGATAATATCACAGTATGTGCACTCTGAATAAGAAGAACCGTTGGTATTTAGTATATATAGTTAAGGGCTTTTTTATTATTGAGAAGTGAAAATACTTGTGATGTCATAAGGATACTCCTGGGCAATTTTCTCTACTGGAATTACCACGTCCACCCCCTCTAGGGCTGCAACATTTGCTGAAGGTCCGACTTCAAAGTACCGTTTTGCTTAAGGATTTTCCAGAGATACAGTTTTTGTAAATCTTGGTGGAACTCCGAGTCTGTGTTATTCTGACCTCTCTCTCAGTTAGATTCCAAGATATCATGGGGAATTTGTTTAATTAATAAGTCATTGGGGTGAGTATTGGTACTGATGCAAACCAACTTAAGTGAATCATCAGAGACAAATAAATTGGATTAGCAGAGATAGAGAACCCATCTCTACTCAGCTTGAGATTTTCCCTGTTTGACTGGGGAGGGTGGTACATCATGAGCATGCAGTTTGCCAGGGCAGTTAACTGCATAGTGGCCTCTACGGCCCCATGAGAAACAAGCATTCACAAATGGCTCTCATCTCCATATCACCCCAAAGGTCCAGGTTAAAAGTTTATTGTTGGATTGTAATTTGTCTGAAGAAAAGCTAGTTGGGCATAAGGAGGACGGAAAGGCCCCTTCAAATTATTAAGAAGACGAGTATTACCCAACAGATTTTAACTGAGTCGTTGGGGTCCTTTTCCTTAAAGAGATTTGGTGGCGGATGCAGAGGACTTTCTTTCTATGTTGGGAGAACCAAAAGAGACAGAGAGAAGCTGTGAATAATAAATGATTTGTAATAGCTCCACGTCTTCTTGAAAAATTTGGGCTGTAGCGTTATACAGCTATAAATATAGCTTGACAACCACTTTATTTCTATGCCCAGTTCCTATTTAGTCAAAATATTGGCTTTCACTTGTACGTGGGCTTCAGAATTTGAATTACTATGCAAAATCCACCAAAGACTCGTATGGTTGAAATTGTATTGTTAAAAAATGGCCTTGATATATGCCATCTTTGCCACACCCCAAACAGGCGGAGCACATGATCCTTCAAATCCTGATATGTTACAGTACTATCTTTAAGGTAATATATAACGTTATCTGCACTCTCGTCATCCACAGTGGAAAACAACAGTTTAGCCTTATGACAATCTGATACCCCCTCCACTGCAATTCAAACCGCTTAAAAATCCATGTATGTTTCCATTGGGGTTAAATGAGGGCAGCTTGTCACCACAGACCTCTTCTGCTCTAGCAATACTATATAGTTTACGCTATGCACAGTGTAGCCACTCTGTAGTTTCATTCAAATGGTCTGTAAGTTGACTGGCTTGGCAAACCACCAGGTGCAGGTAATTGAAGGCCTTGTCAAACTGATATGTTATAACTTTGTTTTCTTGAAAAAGCTTTTTTTGCGTCTGAAGTAATGTATTCAAGCCATCTTTTAGTTCCACGTATTGGGATAACTCAATAAGCTGGGGTAGTACCCCATCAAATTATCCTGCTGCGCCATTACTTGGCGAATATGAAGCTTTCAAGGTGTTGATCAATGGGGCCTTGTAGTTGTAAGGAGAGTTTCTATAACTCTCCTGTTTCCAGCGCGGTAGTGCACGGCGCACAAGACCAATGGCAGGGAACTAGCCATGAGTGCTAAAGTTATTAGAGACCAGCAGAGGGTGCTGGTGCAATAACAACTTAGGCAGAGAAGTGCGAGTTTTAAAATAAATGACCCACAAAAAGTGACGCGGTGAACAAAGAGGAAGGGGGTAAGCTACCAGGTTGGAGGGAACCTGGGAAAAACCAACGGTGAACTAGGGGATAGCTTGAGTGTATTTAAAAGGTTATGTTATTGGAGCGCGAGTCCTCCTCAAAGAGGTTCACACATAGGAGCGTTCAAAATATCATAAAATAAAACGTAAATCGGGGAAAATGTTTATTTGGAAGTTGACCAAAAAGGAGTGTTGGTCATGGGAAACATAATTAAACTATGGTGGGGGAATATGGGGTTCGCTGAAGTGGGCCCAAGCACTGACCCACCAATAGGCAGACACTTCCATCCAAATTGGTCAAATATGCTGAAACTGACTTCACTTGAGTTATTGATTGAAGTTGGATTTAACCCAAATGCATTGTTTTGTAAATGAAACAGGTTTTGAACCCCCGTTCCACAATCAACTGTTTTTTACCATCATTGTTAATTGAACAAACTGTTTGTTTTAACGCCTGGGCTGGCAAAAGGGGCTGGGCGTTCTGCACTTCACTAGTACCAACCTGAGCATATTTGGCTTGTACCCAGCGTTGGTCTAGTGTATGCCTAAGGTCTGGAGGGCCTGTAGCTTCACCTTCTAGGCCTCCTGGCGCCCAGCCTTACCCTTAGGGTTGGTCCCCACTATGATGTTATTTGATTATGACAGTAGAGAGCACCAATGCTATAAATTTGGC
This sequence comes from Massospora cicadina, assembly GCA_022478985.1. Lineage (NCBI taxonomy): Eukaryota > Fungi > Entomophthoromycota > Entomophthoromycetes > Entomophthorales > Entomophthoraceae > Massospora > Massospora cicadina. Next base: position 61,826 of record JAKSZP010016086.1, on the reverse strand, counting down.
AATATACTTGAGATTCGCATAAAGTTGCACAGGGTTGAGACCACTGAGAAACAGATGGACGATATGAAGATCGTTAGTACGCCAAATAAGCTTAATTAAAGGTTATATAACAGGAGCAATCGCCCTAACCATGCATCTTTATTTAAAACGATAAATCTAGTAGATTCTTTTTTTTAGTACTAGATGGTCTCAACCCAAGGTATCTAGTAGATTCTTTCTGCTTTCATTTTCCCCGTTCTACTTTTTCTCTTTTTCTTTTCTCCAAAAAGTCACCTTCTCTTATCTTCCCATCCCGCTCATATCTTTGTCGCTTTAATCATTTCTGTCCCTTTGGCTTAGCTATTAATTATTTGGGGGAACTTTGCTGGATTCGCCTCATCATTTAGGCTCTGGCGGAACTCACTCTATTTACTGAAATAAACTCACCTCTATTGACTCGCTTCAAGTTGAAATAATTGACTATTCATTTTCTTTCTTCCTTCAGCAATTAACATACATTCAGCCAAACCTATTTTTCATTATAAGCTATCCATAACAATTTCTAACTTAGCTAAATGACATTTTGATCTATCAGAACTCTCTAGATTCCTTTCACTTTGATAAGACTTACTTTTGGGTTATAGGTCATCAACAGAAATGACACATCCTTGATGTAACATTTTAATATGATCCCAACTTTTCTTTCTCGTTGCAGACACTTTTGCAACCTATTCAATTCAAGACTAAATCTAGTTTGATAATCTCTCAGAGGAGATTAGTCTGCGCCCATGTCAGTGAGCAGTTGGGCAAGCAAGGTAAGAGGAGCAGGCGGAAGGCCCGCGGCCTCCAACGTTCGAAAACGCCCCAAAGAATCTGGCAGAATAGACAAAAATCTCAAAAAACCGGTGGTCACAATTTCCCTGGAATACTCGCGTGGCAAGCACGATGCAACCAGTACATCAACACGCCACACTCCCAGCCACTTTCATTGGTGGAATTCGGAGTCCGTGTGTATCTGGACATCCAAAAAACGGCCTTATGGGAAAAATTTTGTGAAGATGTACACAAAATTTTCCCAACTGCAGTGTACGTTGCACCTCACTCCATGTCACGCAGTTGGCTGGACCTAGGTTTTGAAAGCAAAATAGCAGCAGACAAGGCTGCAGCAGTGCACATAGTGGTCAACCTCCCCAAAGGGCAAGGGGTCATCGAATCCAAATGCACCAGATGGACAAAATCAAACCAATTTTTTCTCACATTTGACTTTTTGCCTACTAAGGTAAAACGTGACATTTTGGAGCAACACCTGAAAGATTGTCTCGCCATATATGGCGAAATAAAATCTTTCGAAATGCAATGCTTCACGCTGATGCCACACCTGTGCACTGGCAAAGCCATCGCAGTTCTGACCCCAACTGAGGAGATCTCGAAGGACCTAACCCAGATCCCACACTCCACTTTTATTGATATCACAGGGCATACCACCCACCCATTCTGGGTAACCGTGGACAGTGCGCCCCCCATTTGCACCCACTGTGATGCATTCAGCCATAAGGTGCACACATGCCCCATCAAGGAGGGCATCACATTCCAAGAGCACCCCTCGGCGGCCATGGCCAGTGGAGAGGCGCATTACGAACCAACTGCAAGCACCAAGGAGGCTTTCCCATGGGGAGCACAAGGCTGCTTCCTATGGTAAAGCCCATCTCCCCGCAGGAGCAGAAGAAGGCCAAGAAGGCCCATAGGGCCGCGGCCAAGGAAGCGGCCAAGGCCACCACTGCCATCCCACACTCACAACGCCAGGAGGACATGGAGACCTTCGCGGTAGAAGTGACTTGGGAATCCATCAACCAATCAGATTGGGAGGCTTATGCTGAGCGGGCCACTCAATCTGAAGATCCAATGGGAGATTCAATCTCACCCAATCGCTGCACCCAAGCTCCGGTCAAAACTGACTTGTGACCTATCCCAACTGAAAAAAATTTTTTGACCCACTTGATGGTGCACCAAACTCATCCGCACCGCAAAAAATTTGTCCAACGTCAGGAAAACAAAAAGCGAAGGCCAAAGCCAATGCAAATCTTTTTGCAAAAATTAACAAAAACCCAGATAGCGTTGCTGCTAACACCTGCACTGCTGTGAAAGCCCGTGGGGACCTTGAAGAGGCTGGTGGGCCCGGGGCCCACCCCTCACACCTAAGGTGAGATGGGGGAAACCTTCACTCTAAAGACGTTGAATATTGCCGGACTCAAGGCCTCCCCATCCCAGGCTAAAGCTGAGTTTTTTGCAACACATTTTACCTGTGGATATCCTGGCCATCCAGGAGTCCCACTGTCCATGAGGTTCCGAGGAAGCTTGGAAAACAATGCTCCTCCCATCCCTATCCTTTTGGTCGAAGTACTGTGGGGTGCTAATTTGGAAAAATAATTTTTCAAATTCACATCCTCAGAAACATTCCTAAATGGCCGAGTGCTCATCGTCACCTTCTCGTGGGCTGATGTTGCACATGCAATCGTCAACATCTATGCCCCAAATGGTGCACACAAGCGTCAGGAATTTTTCTCATCGGTCAAATCCCTCCCGCTACCCCCTGATTCTTTCCTAGTTGGCGACATGAACTGTTGGCTAACCTCACCAATGGACTGGTGGCCTCCCTCACCCCATGCCCCATAGGGTCACGTAGAACTACGCGTTCTAAAAGCCACCCTTGAATTAATGGATGTGCTGCCGCGACATGCCCCACTGCTCAAAAACATGATGCATCCCCACATCCACAACGGCCAATTAAGGTCCATGACCCGCATTAACCTTATATTAACGCTGGCAAAATTCCAACCCCACATCTCCCACTTCAAAACAACGAAAATGGAATTCTCTGACCACTGACTGGTCTCAATAACCTACCACTTACCCATCACAGTTGCAAAGGCCCCGCATTGGTGCAAAATCTGCCCCCTGAGCTCGCGTTGCCAGGATTTTCCACATGGGTGGAAGAGGCAACTTTGGCAAAATTGTTTGTTGCACCATTTTGCATGGACCACATTTCCACATAGGCAACTTTCAAAGAGGACACCATCTGCCACTATCGCCATCTCTCCTCCAGATGCTCACGAGCCACATTGGTGGTTATCTCACGCGCTCTGGCACAATTGCCCAATTGGAGTCCAACATTCCAGCCATAGGATACAGCCCTGCATGGGGCCGGAAGTGGGCGGAGGCAGCCGCCCACCTCAACGCACTCAAAAGGCAACACAAACATCGGGTTTGTGTCCAATAAAGGGCCACATGCATCACAAAAGGTGACAAGTGTACTGCATACTTTAAAAAAAATTTCGCACCACACCAGAGCGTGGCCTGCACACAGGTGCAAAGATTGGATAATTCCATTGTGGATACACTGGCCGAAGTGGCAATCAAAATGCAAAAATATTACTCTGAGTTATACTGAGCCAAACCAATTCAGCCAGCCAAAATGGCAGAATTTTTCGTCTGAGCTCATATCTGCCATTTTCCGATACCCAGAAATAATGAATATAATTACTACAAACGAATTATGGACAGCCATTTGCGGTGCGCCAAACTAAAAATGCCCAGGCCCAGATAGCATTCCATATGAGTTCTACAAAAAATATTTCAAATATATATCCCCATTACTGTTAGCCTCACTTAACCAAAGCCTGTTGGAAACGCGCCTCCTACCAGGAGGACATGAGGCCTTTACTGTCACACTCTTTAAGAAAGGGGATAAGCTTGACTTAGCAAACTGGCGCCCCATTTCTCTAACAAACGCAGACACCAAAATTTTAACAAAAATCATGGCTAACCGTTTAGGGACTGTAGCATCTGCAACCATCTCCCAAAACAATTTGGTTTCATCCCCAGAAGGTCGATTTAGGATAACGTGCACTCCGTGGCTAATGCATGTCATTCCACAGCCTCTGGGGCACTGGTATTCTTGGACCAACAAAAGGCATACGATAGAGTAAACTGGGAACACCTAAGGGCCTGCCTCCATCAATTCCGCCTACCCCCCGCTTCATAAACTGGGTAATGCTGCTCACGGAATCTGCGACAATGGCAGTGCGTGGCCCAGGATTCCTAACGGAAGTAGTCCTCCCTCAAAGAGGCTTGCGACAAGGGGACCCCCTCAGCCCACTCTTATACAACTTCAGCCTTGACCCACAACTACTATATGTGAATGCCCATCTCACTGGGGTCCATGTGCCAGGCCAAACCCCAGTCAAGATGATGGCATTTGCAGATGATTGCGTGGTGGGGGTGTCTAATAACAAAGATGCATGCGCGCTTGAAGCCCTCATTCAGGAATATTCCCGGGTAAGCAACGCGGCACTGAACGCCTCCAAAACTGAAATCATCCTCCTTGGTCGGTTTCAGAACTTCTGGGCCCCAGCAATTAGTTCCCAACCCAGCCCATCTGCTCGCCCACGTCCACGCCTTACTAACTCAACACACACCGCTCCACTGGTGCTCCCCTTCGTGCCACGTCCTACCATAGGACCAGTGCGCCATCTGGGCGTGTGGATGGAGGCAGGCGGATATGCGTCAGCAGTAATGGAGTGCCATATACTGGACAGCGTGACGAAGCGAATCACCTCTCTCAGAGCCCAACCTACTACCCTCACTGGCAGGGTTGTTCTTGCCAACTCTATGCTCCTATCCAAAGTCTGGTTCGGAGCCCACGCCATCCCCTTCTCCCCAAGCTTCTTCAAATCCCTGTATGCTTTGCTGCAAGGATGGCTTTGGTCAGGCCGCCCTCCACCAGTATGGCTAGAGGTCATGTTTGGCCCTCATCATCAAGGTGGCATGGGCCTGCTTGACTTCAAAGCCCATGTTACCAAGATCCTGGGCACCTGGATCGCGGCCATCACCGCTCCTACACTCCCATCCCAACACTGGTCCCGCGCGGCCCACTACAACTTCTCCCGAGCCTTGGGCCTCAACAATCCATCAAACCACCACTCCCTGATGAAATACCTCGCATCACACACAGGCCACAGGTCCTCACGGGACTAAAACCCACTACAAACGAATCCTACTCTCCATGCGAAGCGCAGAGTAGAGACTTCGTATTAGCGGACATACAACCCAAAGAGGCCGCCCCTCTCCTCAGTTCACACAAGAGGTACAGGGCTACGCATTTATGATGGCGTGATCCCCATTCGGCCCCATGTCCTATCCAGTGTGGACTACCTGGACATGATGGACATCCCTTATTCCACTGAGACCCAAAAGACTATCTGGAAATATGCACACCATCCTCTAATGCAGCCTCAAAATTGCTCCCATGTGTGGCGCTCCCTGAGGCGGGTGTATCATACAGCTGAGCGCTCTAATGTTTTACACTCATTCTGTTTTGTGTGTGGCCAGTATGGAACGCTGTTTCACCGCCTGGAGAGATGCCCCACCTCTAAAGTGATATGGCGCGAAGTTCAACGTATACTGAGCCAGGATCAAACGCATCCCTTCATTCTGTCAAGAGATATGTTTGCTTCATCAATGGCCTCCCCCCTTCCACCCTCCCTCCGTGCTCTGATGGTTGCAATCGCCATGTGGACTATCCACACGATTGTCTTGGATGCCATCGCTGGCTCCATCCCCACCCTCCCAGAAGCTGTCCACAGATTCCGGTCTCATTTGGTGGACCACTTTCAAGCGTGGATGTTTGGATACCTTCCACCGCATCGCCGACAGCTGGTCTCCTCCTGGTTCCCAGTCTGGTTCATCAAGTCAGAACCCTTCCTCCACACGTGCTCAATCGTGGCTACGGCCCCTTCACACGTTCCTTCCCCCTCCCCATAAGTGGCGTTCCCGCTGGCAACAAGAGATAGCATTGCTTATCTGGGGTGTCTCCCCTGGTACTAAGTTTGTCTTTCCTGAGTCATATTCAGAAGTGTCTATCCCATGGTCGGCCTTCCCCGCAATAAATTTAAAAATATGATAACTCAAGTCATCCATATAAAAAAGATGTTTAGATTATCTGATTATTTGAGTTCTCAATGATTGATTGGTTAGTAGAATGATTGCACATCCTAACACCCACTTCAGGTATACAAAAGGTGGTAGTTTTTTAACTATGGCGTTAGCAAAATTTGGATTGGTGCTTGGGTGGACTCCCCCAACAGTTGACTTATTATGCCGTAGATGAATACTGAAAAATTAAATTGCTCTATTCTATCTGGCCAATCTTAGGAGTAAAACTATTAATTAATTTACTCAATTCCTCTGTGAGTCAAACTAGGGATTTTCTTGATAAAAGTAACCTAATTGTTACTGTGATATACTTCTCACTTAGCGAAGAATTCAAGTGTCTGACATTACACCCTTCAAAAGTGGTGGGGGTGAATAGGGGCGAAGAAAACGTCCTTGAACTCGCCTGATAGTAACTCCAGAAGCAAGGGATTTGATAAAATTATTCACCCCTTTAATAGATGATAACAAAAGGTCCTTTCCAGATGTTTAAGCTTCTCACTTCTGGGCGTAATGCGGATATGGTAATATAGTACCAAGTCAAATATTTGTAAGATAGGTAAAGTTAGTCTAAGCTCATTAGCTGCTTAGCCCTCTTAATTGACCGTTTTAGATAGTTTGGTCATAGCATCAGATTGTAAATGAAATATATGTTTAACCAATTTCCTCATGGCTTTTAGGGTCATCAGTCTTAGTGGAGAACTCATTTTTGGCTAAAAAAACGGATCCCTTGGTTCTTGACCATACATAATGCGGTAAGGAGACATTCTGAGGATACAGCGGTAGCTGATACAATATTCCATAAGGACACTAGGCAAGAACTGATCCCAATGGAGCTGGTCTAATGTGGCCATTTTGCGTAATATAGATACAAATGTTACATTTACGCTTTCCACAATACCGTTTGTAGAGGGATTATAGGGAGCTGAAAAGAGTTGTTGTGCTCCAATTGAAGTAGCCAGAATCATGACCACTCTGGATGTAAAGTTTTTCTCGTTGGCACAGAGTAGAACCTGGGGCAACCATGGCGAGTGGTGTTATGCTAATGAAGAAAAGTGGTGGTAGCTTTAGCGTTTTGGGCTGAGAGACACAGCTTCAATCCATCTTTTAAAGTGAACATTTCCTACCATTATGTATTGTTTTGCACTGGTAGTCCGAGGTAAAAGACTAAACAATATCTTAGCTTCTTATGTGAAATGGTTGTTGTGAGTATTTAGTTGATATTTATACTTAATCTTAGAATTGAACTGCTTTTTACAGGTTAAGAAGGCATCCAGGATTTTGATAATAGGTTCCATAATTTCCTCACAATAGGTATCACTATTGAATACACTCATGATTTTTCTTACTCCACTGTTCCCAATTGAAGTGTGGGCATCCATGATTACAGGTACTCGTTCTGAAGGTCGGAGATAGGGCAACCACTTTACCCCTTCCTTTTTGTATAACTTTTAACTATTTATCTTTGTTTTGGGGGATTGTCACATGAGCATTTTTTGACAAGTCATCCTCATCTACCAGGCATTAGGGGTCATAAGGAGTCATGTAATCTCTCAGCTTTACTGATATTCAAGTGAAGACAGGCAGCCAAGCCAACCAATCAGCATTTATGTGGCGAGTTCTAGCTTGATGCTCAATTTTCATGTCACAATGTTGGAGCCTAAAAGCTAAACGAGCCAACCGTCCAGTAGAATCCTTCATATTTTGTAAATTCTTCAAGGAGGCGTGGTCAGAAACACAGAAAAGTTGGTTCCATATATTGAAAAGGTTGGTATATATTTGACAGAATGCAAAACAGAAAGGCACACTTTTTCAGGGACGCTGTAGTTGCGTTCAGCTTTTGATAGCATCTTGCTGAAATTTGAAATGACTTTATCCAAGCTGTTGTCATCCAATTGGGATAGGATGGCTCCAATGGCATAGTCAGATGCAATGATAAACAAGATGAAAGGTTTACCATAATCTGGGTGACAGGATTGGACGATTTTGTAACAGCTCCTTTAGCGTCTCAAAGGCGTCATTTTGTTCAGCACCCAATTATAAAAGAGTTTTTTTAGCCAACAATCAAACAAGAGGTTCACTCAGTTGAGCGAACCTGAGATATATTGATATAAATACCCCTTCATAACCAAACTTACTTGGATTTCTTGGAGGGTTTTTGCGCTTGCATCCTGAAATAGCTTAAACCTTATCTTATGAAAGTTCTATTCCTTCTTTTGAGATGACATGCCCGATGAAATCTAATCTTTTTTAAGAGAAAGTACAATTTGAGGTATTTAATTTATTGATAGACGCATGCATGCATTTAAAAACTTTATTTGAATGCGTAAGCTGCTCGTTGGAAGTCTTATAGAAAGCTGTGATGTCTTTTATATAGACTAACACATAGCTTAGCTTGAAATCTTGTAAGATTGATCCATGGCTCGCTGAAATGATGCAGGTGCATTGCACAACCCTTGAGTAGGTGAGCGGGCTTAAATAAGCCTTCACTGCAAATGAGAGCACATTTCTCTGGTCTTGGGGAAGAAAGGGACATTTGCCAGTATTTGATAGCCAAAATTTTATAGTGGAGAAGAATTTGGAGCCAGAGAGTTGTATTATAGCATCGTCATTGGGTGGAAGAGGATACCTATCTTTTTTAATGAGGCTGTTCAATTTCCAGTAGTCCATAACTACCCAATGACCTCCATTTTACTTTTTGATGAGCAAAAGAGGAGACGCCCAGAGCATTGTGAATGTACTAACAACCCATCGTCTAGTAGCTGTTTGAGCTCTGTCCTCATTTGTTGCTCTTCAAACTTTAAGTAATGATAAAGTTTATAGAGGATAGGACTAGAATCATCAGCATCAATTGTGTGGGTCTGATCCTTCTAAACCTTAGCCATTATCTGATTTAGAAGATATATCCTCATAGGCCTCTAATAAAGAGTGAACTTTTTCAAGCTCTTCTAGGGTTAGTTTATCTGAAATATGAACTTCAGTTAGATCACACAATATCTTGTCAGTTGATAGATTCAAATACAAAATAAAACAGATAAAGTGGATTCAGTTAATATCCTCAACAGGGATCAACTGACCTTTTCCAATCTTCTGGATATTTAAAAATAATATTTATATTGGTGAGTTTCCTTATAGAATATTGATGGGTCTCAAGTAGGCTGAGTCTAAGATACCAGGCAATACTTGAGTTATAAAGAACTTACTCCGTCAATGCTAGCTCTGTGTAACAAGCAAGTTTGGGGGATTTGTAGAGTAATCTTGGTACCAATCTTAAGTTGTTATCCAGACTTGTTTTTTATTTTTTGGAGGCGTAAAAAGAAGGCCTTCTAGTGAATCCACTGAATCAGGATACTTCATAGTATTCCACCTGAACATTGTGTAAAGTAGAGTTAAGGCATACTAAGTGTACTCAACCAAGCAAGAGTATTCTTTATTATTAGGATCTTTATTATTAAAAACCAAAGGGACCTCATAATTGAGCAAAGATTGATGACCCTATTTCATATTCATATGCTGTCGTACTTAAGAGTAATTTAAGTACCAAAAGTCATATCATAAGTATTGCTATCCAAGGCCATAGCTAGGGCCGCAGGATAAGATTCTCAATTCTTAGTGGTAAAAAGGAGTATGCCCTGATAGCTCAAGTGGTGTTGGGTATCACAGTTCCACACTCTTACAAGTATTCCAGGTCAAGGGCAAAATTAATCTTTAATAAGTTATGAAGAGACCACATTGATTGGTGATCCAGTATCAAGGATAGTCATCACCTGTACCTTGTTGATGACAACCTCAATCTTGGTTACAGTCTCACTAAAGTTAGGGAGAGAGCTAGGACCTCCTTAAAACGAAAGGTGATAGCAAGTTTTTCAAAGGTCTTAAAATATCTCACTTTAATGGACTGTAAGGTATGAACATGGTGGACAGGTCGAATCAACGTGGCACAGAATTGGTCAGCATCACTAGCAGTGTCAATAACTTCAGAGCACCCCAAAACTTGGTTTAGGTATGTTTCCTTGAGTTTATGATCTAAGTAACTCCTTCAGGACTCAACCAGTCCGGTACCTTTACTTCAATTGGTGCTTCTAAGACATATTATCCAAAGTCCTGATAACCTTCTTCAGATTTGTCATCAGAGAGGTGGGCTATAAAAATTAAAGGAACGATAAGTGAGAGGTTAAAATTATGCATGTTAGTGTTCTTTACATGACACCCATTGTTTGTCTGCCTTTCCTTGGGGCAGGGGATGCCTTGAAGACGTTCAGCCTTTGGCTTGAGCTTTTGTTAACTGGCTTGAGTTTCACCTTAAGGCAGGCTTCGAACTGTGGAAGTCTAGAGGAGCTACAGACTGTGTCATGGAGAGGCATGACAATTAAGCTGCTGCAGGAGGCCTCTCAGGGGAGGTCTTGGCCTAAGACACAAACTCAACCAAATTCACAGGATGCACTCTAGGCGCAATTGACATAAGGGAACGCTGCCCAGTCACAGATGGAGCACTCTGGCTAGCCTTATATTGCGGGGTGATGTCTTTTTTTGAGTCTCGCTAAAAGAACAGAATTTGGGATGGTCACAAGCACAGAAGGGACCTTAGAAGTCATCGTGGACTCCCTCTTAATAGATAAGGTCGGGAGTTCCTCAATATATTTAAGACTTAGGGGTTCAACTCAACTCCTTAGGTAGTCTCAACGTTATTAAAATCTACAACTCTAGTAAATCCTCATTTATGTCATATACATTCTAAAAGTAACATTTCACAGAGATTATATGCTTCGCTAAAAGTTCTCTTTTTCACTTCAATACCAAATTAAAGACTAATTCGGGTTTCTAAATAAATACAAAAATAACTTCTCAATTGAGCCAAAACTTACCAATGTTAATGTAATTGCCGCCTGCTTCCCTGGCTTGGGGTGGTGGTGCACCGCTATCTGGCATCTTTTGCCCACCGCCAAAGTGCGCCTGGGATGTTTTGCTAGGCCTCTCAATGTTACTGAGAGTTATGTCCCCCTCCGGACTTGGTCCACCGCCTCACACGCTCACAGGCGGGGCTCCAGAGCCCTTTAATATACTTCAGAGCAACTTACGTTTTGGCCTTAAGGTCAAATATGGGAATATCTTCCCATACGCTAGTGCAGCCATCATTGAGATGGCGACAGCAGTTTTTAAACCCACCAGCTTTATTATCTTTTGCCCCTTTAAGGGTTATTTTGACCGTGGCTTTCACTCAGAAGCTGATGCATAGGCAGCAGCTAAGCTTCCCTTATTATTTAAAAAATCCACTCCCCACCATTTGCACCCAGATCCCATAGGAGGCCTATTTGGTGGTACAGTTTGCCAGATTGCCACCCCAACTTTCCCCTAAATGCCTCCACAACAAGCTCATGGAGGGTTTGGCCGTTTATAGCGAAGACCTTGTGTTCCAATTAATGGTTCCAAATGGAGCAGATCGTCTGGCAGGTACTTGCGCCTTTGCAACGATCATATCATTCCATCATGACACCCACCTCGCAATTCCCATTCACACAGTGATCAGAACCACCCTGTTCACCCATTCTGGGTTTTGAATCAAAAATGACTGCGCCATTTGCCCCTTGTGCTTTAAATCATCCAAAGTGCAAGTGCCACACAGTTACTGCTGCTGCTTTCCCCTCTTGCATTGCTCTGGCTGCCAAATTAACCCAAAATATTCTGAATGGAGCTTGATCCTCCCATCCCCAACTTTTGGGAATTCTGGCGCTGCTTCTAAAGCGCTGGCTGTTATAATTTTGGATGGTATCGTTAGAATCTTCTATATTGTTCCCACAGGTCAAACCCACTGAACAACGGACAGATAATGTGGGTATCATCAGTCCTTTGGATGCATTTTAAAATTTACTAAAAAATAGGAGCAATCTCCCCAATGACTCTTTATATACTTTTAATAAATACAACGACCTTTTTCTGCTCCGTTCTTTATACTAATAATAACAATTCTCTCTCATTCTCCCATTTCTCTTATATATAGCAGTTTTGGATGATACCACTTTCATAGCTTGGACTATTCTATTCAACCAGTTTTCCTCAGTTTTGGCTTGTTATTCTTTAGCTCTCTATTGCCCTAATTGGAGGCGATCTAATTCATATTCTTTTAATGTCAACATCGCCTTATCACCTTATTGCCTTATTTAAAGGCGATCCAATAAAACCCATTATATCCCAATATTTCCTCATCTTGAGGCACTTAAGTAATCATGGCTGATATCATGTTTGGCAAATTCTTTCCAATCCGCCCTAGCCATTCCAAGCATATCATTCAGTCATATTGTAATCACAACATTACCCCCTTGACTGAATGATAAGGCTCCTATTGATTATATGGTCAGAGGAACTTCGCGTGTGCTCAGTTAATGGTCTGACCACTTGCGGGGTCCTTGATGGTATAAGCATTAACCCCGGTTTTCTCTATAACTTCAAATGGACCAATCCAAATACTGGCCAGCTTGTGTTTCCACCTGAACCCATGTTGGTCATGGAAGAGAACCATATCGCCCTCTTTGAACTGTGCCAACCCGCTATGATGTACCTGATTGGCAGCCTGATTTTTTTATCTTCTTGGCTAGGCTGAAGGAATATGCTTCAGTTTGAAATTTGATCAAAGTGTTCATAAGGTTAGTCAAATAGTGGTGGGGTTCCATTCTTCCGGTGTCTTTTACACACAAAGAAAGTAATGCTGGAAGAACTGGGGGTTGGCCATATAGTAATTGAAAGGAGATCTTCCCCGTGGCAGAATGGTAACTAATATTATAGGCAATCACGGCAGTGGGAAGGAGTGATCTCCAATCAAAAGGTTTAATCTGTTACTAATTTTCGTAGTATGTTCACCAAAGTCCCATTCACCCATTCAACCATTCCATTGGACTCAGGGTGATATGGAGTCATCAGAACCCCGCGGAGACCCATAACCTCATTCAGTTTGGGGAGGATGTGTGAGATGAAGTTGTATTCATTATCAGTGAGAATGAACTGAGTGCAGCCATGTTACTGAATAATACATTCCACTAAAAACTTGGCCACTGTGACCACTCCCAAAGCCATATTGCCCGTGCTTCATCCCACCCGTCAAGTGGTCAATAGTCACCAGAATATACTTACACAGGTTATCTCCTGTTAGCACCGGACCAATGACATCAAGTGAAACTGTATTCCAAGCAAAATTGGGTTTCACTAGTTGGTACAAAGTCTTACAGCGGTAGGCTTTTCCACTTGGCACTGCTAGCAAAAGTAGATGGTTTTAAGCACATCAAAGCTCATGCTTTCCTAATAGCACTGAGGGCTCAATAACTCCATTGTCTTGCACACACCACCATGTCTGACTGCCTTGTGGGCTCTCATAATAATTCCCAGCTGTGCTAAGGGTTTTGGAAACTTCACCGTTGAATCGCTGATCTTCTTGTACAGTTCCCTATTCTGTTGAAAGGTATTCGTTTGCATCTCATTCAATGCTTTGATCACTTGGGGCAGTTCGTCATCATATTTTCCGCTGAGCATCTTATCATAAATCACATAACTGAGGTCCGCCGTCATGGCAACAGTCAGTAATCGAGATAAACAGTTAGTGTTCTGATGCTTTACTCCTGGGTGGTGAAGGATCTTGAAGTCATAAGCCTACAGCTTAAGATCCCATTGAGCCAAACGCCCTTCAGGCTCTTTGAGGTTCTGAATTCAGCGTAATGACGCGTGATCTGTTATGACTTTAAACTTTACCTTTTGCAAGTTGACTCAAATTGCTTATATGTGTAGATCACAGCTAAGTACTCCCACTTGTTCATCGTATAATTAAGCTCATGGCAGTTCAGACTTTGAATGCAGTATGCTACAGGGTGCTCCTCTCCCTCGTCATCTTTCTGATAAAGTACTGCCCCAACAACAGAAAGGAACGCATCCATTTGAACAATATACTCCCTATCAAAGTTTTAATAGTGTAACACCAGTGCACTAATCAGCGCCGTATGAAGTGTATCAAAGGCGTATTGATGACGTTCCATCCATTCAAACACAGCATCCTTTTTATAGCTCAAATAGAGGCCCCCCAATACATCTAAAGTTAAAGATGAAACGCCGGTAGTAACTGACCATTTACAAAAAAACTTGAATGTCACTTTTAATATTGGGTGTAGTCATTTCATGGATGGCCTCCACTTTAGCACGGCTGTGGTTTCAGCCCTTAGAGTCTACCACAAACCCTAAGTATTTCAACTGATCTTTGAAGAAGTTACATTTTTGAGACTCAATTTTGATGTTTGCCTCAGAGAGCTAGCAGAATACTGCTTCTAGATGATTGAGGTGCTCCAAAAAGTTCTAGAGAAAACATTAATATCATCAAGGTATATGAGGACACAGGACAGTTTTAGGTCGCCCAGAATGGTGTCCATGGCTTATTGGAATGTAGCTGGGGCGTTACACAGCCCTTGAGGCATCTCAGCAGGTTGAAAAAGGCCTTTGGATGTAATTAAACCGCATTTTTCATGTTTCACCATGGGTAGCTCAATTTTCCAGAAACCTGATATCATGTCCAATGCTAAAAAATAACGGTCTCCCCCAACTAATACAGAGCATCATCGATCTGTGGCAAGGGGTATGAGTTCTTTTTCGTAATAATATTGAGCTTCTGGTAGTTTATTACTATGGGGTTGGTGCCATCCTTCTTTTTTACAATCAGAACAGGCGGAGCCCACATAATCTTGGTTGGTTTGAGCATCCGTTGCTCCAGCAACTTATCCTCAGTGACAACGTCTTCCACTGCCCTTGATTGGCGGAATGGCTGAGACATTATGGGGGGATGATCTTTTGTGTCCACTTAATGGACCACATTCAAGCACACCCCTAAGTCATGATTGTCAAGAGTGAAAATACCCTTGTACTTTAAAAAGTATTGTTTGGTCTTTTTGTTCTTTCAATAGCCCTATTAATTTACCCCACCGTACCACCATCAATTTACCAGCCAGTGCCTTGACTGATAGACCAAATTCATCTAATGACCCAAAATCATGAGCCTGAAGGACTTCTATTGGTTTCAAATGTAAATATGCTACTATTTGGTGTCAGCGTATAAGTATTGGTTTGTTCTGCAGATTAGCTAATAAAACCTTAATCTTTTAATGGCCTGGAAGTATAATCCCTTGAGCCACATGAGGTCCATACCATGTTTGATGATAGAGCCCAATGACTACCCCATATAGCTAGACAGGCATTTCCACCTCTAACTTGGTGTTCACTAAAACTTGTTGTCCAGAAGGAATAGATATGGGCCCTTAATCTTGGAGAGGTCTCCCTTGATATTCATATATCTTCTGGGGAAGAGGTCAAGTCTTATTTTTTATCTGATGATAGTGAAATGGCATTACCCCATCACTATATACAAGGATGATTTGGCTCATGTGCACTGGATCCTTTGGCACTCCGCTAGAGGTGAAGTAAATTGGGATCTGCTGTCCCAAAATGGCAAGGGTCTCCTCCGTCATATTAATGACAGCCCCAAAATGTCGCAGTAAAGCAGTTCCAATTAGCAAGTCATAGTTTTCATTTGGTAGCATAATTGCTGGAGCTATGATGACAATGGATCCAAGATGCAGAGCTAGCTTACTGTATGCTCCCTCAAAGATGATGCTTTCTGCTCCAGCAGTTCCAAACAACATTAAATGGTCCACATCAGGCTTTAACATCAACTTCGCCATCAACTTAGACGAAACTATGTTGATTAAAGCAACAGTATTTATTATAGTGTGAACTCTATATTTTTCTACAAAAAGTATCACAGTACATACACTCAGAATAAGAAGAATATTGACTGTTTAATATTTTTACATCTATGAGATCTTTTTTTCAAGAAAACTCATTTTCCCCTCACCAAATTTGGGATATTCTTTGACAATGGCGTCTACCATAAGTGCAACGTTTACTCCTTTCAGAGTTGGTGCATCTGTGGCAGAATCCAGCTTGTCCTCGGAAGCTTGATCAAGCATTTGACAGGCATAGGGCTTCAGTTGCTCTGGGGATCCCTTGTCTACCACAGCCTTGGCTTGAGCTTGTGTCAATACGTTCACTCCTCCAACTGGCTGCTGGTATAAAATTCCATCATTATACTGAGGGACTGCCTTGTGATATAGTACTATTGATTCAGGGACATTTTGAGTCAGTATTACGGAGGTAGAGAGTCCCATCTCTACTCCGCTCCATCTTTTAACTGATAGTATTGATCTTGGTGTATGTAGTGCACACGGCGATCATGGCAGAATTTTGCTAAGTGACCAGGGTAGCCGTATTTATAGCAGATAACCCCATAAGAGCCACATCATTGATTTTCGTAAGAGAGTCCAGGCTGGAAAGTTTGGGGTTGTTTGGCATAACCAGGGCCAGGTCAGTAAGATGATTGCTGACATTTGGCATAGCTAGGTCCTGGTCACTAGATAGGTTGCTGACAGTTTTTGTAACCATCCCCTAGGAGATAATTAAACTGTTGAGAATAATTTGGCCAAGGAAGAGGCACAGAGTTATAGTAAGGTCAAGAGTTGCTAGGCAGAATGTGAGTTGGACGAGCTTATGGTCTTGAATAAGAGGGTACAGAAGAGGCGGTAGTCTTCCATTCCATATTTGGTGGCAGAAAATTAGGGGATATTCGACACAAAAACTGTATAATCTTAAACAGGAGAACGTCGTCATCTAGAAGTGGCGAAATAACATTGTGAAGCTCTCAGTATGGCTTCACCGTGGAGGTCATGGCAATGCACACGTCAACTTCTGCTAAGTACCCTGCCCCAATAAGCATGTGATCTTCCATTGTAAATCAATCATCGAAATCTAAGAGAGTCTTGTTTTGGTGGAATCTGATTGTTAAGAATTCCGCTCTCCGCTGTGACATTTTTGAGGTACTCCCAAACAGGT
Source organism: Massospora cicadina (assembly GCA_022478985.1). Classification (NCBI taxonomy): domain Eukaryota; kingdom Fungi; phylum Entomophthoromycota; class Entomophthoromycetes; order Entomophthorales; family Entomophthoraceae; genus Massospora; species Massospora cicadina. The sequence continues at coordinate 44,945 of JAKSZP010016086.1, read as the reverse complement.
GAAGCATGTTATCTTTTACATTCCTATAGGTAACATAGCTACTTGGGAGGTAACAGGTGACTTGGTTGGCACTCCCAACATCCAAGGCAAATATCAACAATTTAGGCTTCCATCTATTGAATGCGCCTTCCACTGCAAATTCAAACCGTTTAAAGAAACCATGGATATTCCCATTTTGATCAAACGGAGGTAGTTTCTCAATATTAACCTCCTCATCCAGTTCCCAGTTTTTTGGGCCATACTGAGGAATGGGTAAAGATCCAAAATCAGTTTAATGAGAAGCTGGACCAGAGGAAGTTGGGATGTCCACTGCTTTGGGGGTAGCGTGGCCTTCTGCTGTGGGCAGCACCACCATCACTTGAGGGAATTGGCGCTCTGACATATTTTTATCCAGTGCTACCATCCTGGGTGTAGTAGCTCTGACCAGCATCATATTCCTCCTCATATGGTGCCCCCCTTGTTGTTCATCCTCTTCCCAGTGAGAAGAATGAGAGGCACTGGTCAACTTCCGCCCTGTGCACTGCAGTCTTTGGTGGTATCATCCAAACAATTAGTGAGCTCCTTGTCTTGTTGTCCCAGAATTTGCATTTTGCTAAACGTGCTCTTAAGCTTGTGAATGACAGCATTTTGTTCTTGAAGAAGTTCATCCTGTTTTTTGATCACTGCGTCTAAGGTAAGTTTGAGTTCCTCATACTCAGCTGGTGTGGTGTTTCGTGAATATTCCTAGCAACGCAGGCGTTATAAGACATAGCTGGTGACCGGAGATTTGGAGTATTTAGTGGGTGATCAATGGGCCCCCTGTAGTGAGCACCACTGTTATAATTTCAGATGGATCATTAGGATATGCCTTACTGTTTGAACAGGTCAAACCCACCGAACAATGGACAGATGATGTGGGTATCATTGGCCCTTTAGATGCACTTGAAGATATGCTAAAAAATAGAGCAATCTCCCCAATGACTCTTTATATACTTTTAATAAATACAACGACCTTTTGCTGTTCCATTCTCTATACTAATAACAACCTCTCCTCTCTCATTCGCCCTCTCTCTTATATATAGCAGTTTTGGATGATACTGCTCTTATAGCTTGGACTATTCTATTCCGCTAATTCTCCTCAGTTTCATCTTGTTACTCTTTAGCTCTCTATCGCCCTAATTGGAGGCGATCTAATTCATATTTTCAAATGTTGACATCACCTTATCGCATCATCACCTTATTTAAAGGCGATCCAACAATAACCTATTATATCCCAATATCACCTCATCTTGAAGCAATCAAATAATCATAACAGATATCATGTTTGGCGGTTTCTTTTCAATCCGCCCTAGCCATTCCAAGCTTATTGTCCAGTCATATTGGAATTGCAAGACTGGCCATTTAAAATTTAAAAACCAGCAGAATTGTGAGTTGATGCCTGGATCAGTTTCAGCTGAGCAGCTGTGGTCAACAGTGTGCAAACAATCAGCTTCTGCCACTGCTCCAATTCTGGTGGCTGGCCCAGTATGGTCCGAGCTAAATTTATTTGTGACTTGATTTAATTGACAATAGTGAACAGGTTTTAAATGTCAAGCCAGATTTCACTTTTGAGGACTTTTCTTAATTCTTACAGTTGTCCTCTTACCATTTTTGCTAAAAACTGATATCTATTTTAAAAATCTAACAAAATGGCTGTGGAGGCCTCAGCTGCTCCTGCTAACACCCCAATCTGCCATCAGCTTCATGTGGCGATGGCACTCTTTGTTGAGGGTATTCTTATCTCAAACTTCCCCTTTGATTTTTATGAAGTTGCAAAAGATGAAATTGAAAAGCTCACGTTTGGTGCAAGCCACGCTTGCATTGATGCGGCAAAAACTCATTTTTTGATATCAATTGTCCCCAAATCTATCATTGCATCAAGTCGTTTATTTGTGTGCTGGCTCTCATCACTTTTTCTGAGCAAAACTTGCTCAATATATTGAGGTGATGGATACCGCCGGCCTCATAAATGAAGAAAACCCACAATTAGACCTCCTTATGCCTCAAGTTGCTGATGCTCCTACCCTGATGTTGTCTGCCATGGTCCGCCAGCTAAAATTGCCGCTGGACAAAAGATTCCTCAAAGCTTCCTCACCTTCTGATATGGCTTCCTAGTATGTTAGTTGAGGTGTCATTTATTGGGAATTTTTTATTACTGATAATCCCTTTGTTTGGCTCAATTGCAAATTAAGTTGTGTGGCAGCTCCTTTTAGGTTGAGCAACACTAGTGCTAAAAAAGATATGCCATGCTAAATATGGATGGGAAGTTAAACTGGTCAGAATGTCAGAAATGACGTCATCAAAATATAACATATTTCAAGTAGTAGTGGCTGGTCTGCACTGTAGAAGCGATCAACAAAAGTAACAACTATTCCCCCTTTTGCATGCTAAGACACATAAAGGCTTACTTTTTCTTTTTAAACTCTGCGTTGAACCAAATTCCTCATTAAGCGCTCACTTAACTTCCTCCAAGGTAGTAAGTTTGTCCATTTGTGGAACCATTACCTCTTTGGCTAGGTGATTTAAGCAAGGGAGGATGTAATTGATTTTTGGTTCTCAGTTGTTTCTTCCATAGCAGATTAAAATAAATATATAAATGAAGCAATGTTACCCTCACCAGAGATAACCTTATCTTAAAAGGTGGGTTTAAAGTGGGCGAGGTTACTTCTTATGAGGGTACTAACAGCAGAAACAGCTTCATGAGAAGCTGTAGTGGGATGCTGTTCAAGTTTTTTGATTCATGAAAAGGCGTTACTGGAGACCAGTTTTATATCATCTAGCCTTGGTTTAGCTTTGGTGGGAAAGTTAGAAGGACTATTAGCCCTAATGTTCTTCATTTTTTCTAAAAGATTGTAGTGTACAAGAAACCCTTGTAATGAGCACCACTTGTTGCAATCCAGGCAGCGTTTCTACATGCAGGTGCTTTTTTGCCCTGAATTCAACATAATAAAAGTTTCCAGAGTAGTAAAACTCTTGAGTGCTGTATATAAAAATCAGGATAACTTTAGACCACAAGTGAATGTAAATAAGAGATTAAAAGTATTTGAGGTGGGTCAACCTTGGGACAAATATACCACACTGAGATTTTTTTATAGCCAGTACAGGTTTCAGACATGTGTTCAACAAAATGCATTAAAGTGGAAGAAGGAATTACCCTTCCAGGCTAACTAGCCCAATGTAAATTTAATAATAACTTTTTTTAAGTCTATACTATTGGGCTTAGTAAAACAATAGACCCTTTATTATATAAAACCTCCTAGTACATAGGATACTTGGAGGCTAATAGTGGGATAGAAGAGAGTCTATGATAATCATAGTTGAACTCAATTTAAAAAATAACACTTTGCCTATCAGTAATCTTGAGATTCCTTTCACTTGATATGGATTACTTTTGGGTGTTGGGTAGTCAAAGGAATGATGTATCCATGTGGTAACATTTTTCTATAATCTCTCCATTCAGCCATCTGAAAAATATGTTTAGTTCATCAATTATCAGAGTTCTTAATGTTTGATTGGTTAGTTAAATATCTGCATCCTCTGGCACACCTTCAGGTCTATAAAAGGAGGTGGTTTTGACTAAGGCGTTAGAACCAAATTTGCGTTAGTGATTGGGTGGACTCCCCCATCTGTTGGCCTATTCTGCCGTAGATGCTTAATGACAAGAATAAATTGCTCCATTCTTTTAGCCAAGCATTAGAATTATAACTATGACTCTGATTTACACTATTCCACCAAGAGTTTAACTGAGGATTTTTGATATAAGTAACCTATTTGCCACTGGGATATTCTTCTCACTTAGAAGAAAATCAAATTGTCTGAAACCATATTGGAAAGGTATTATATTTATTTTTTTAGATTAATGTAATTATAGTATCTTAAGTATAAGTTTATTATGAGAGAACTTTGCACCATTTTAAGTATTAAGGCTAAAGGTGGGAATTATGATTTAAAAAGCAGGAGTTTGACATTAAGCAATAGAAAAAAAAATGTCTCACTTAGAGAAACTCTCATAATCAGTTTTAATAACAAAATATACAATTATTGATAATAATTTTATGATCAATTTTCTTCATCTTTAGTCACTGGAAATTGTAAGAATTGAATCAAAATTAGGTTTAATCCCTTACAGTTTTAGATCATATAATTCTTAAAGATCATTAAATATCCTCAGTCTTTAGTCAACAGTAATTTATAACCCTCGGAAAGTGGAATGGTCTTCACTCAATATATTATTAAAAATCTCAGTTTTCTGCCAGCATTTTTATTGGACTATCCTTGTCATTTAGTCACCAGTAATCATGAGATGAACAAATGATTGGGTTTTGGCGTCAAACTGGTATTATTCCATGAACCTGAATTAATAATATATTTGTTTTGACATCCTTAGCTTCAGTCACCAGTGTCAAATTGAACATATCAGTTGGTTTTAATTAATTGATCATCCTCAGTGTAAATTGACAGTGATAAAAATGTAATTTAGTCTTTTGGGGAGTATTTTAATGCTTAAATCAACTCAACTTGAGTTAATGTGGAGCATGATTTAGCATTCATTAATAATTTAAGATTAATAAAACGCGATCCCTAATAAGAGTACTCACCCAGAAAAAGGTGAACCCTGACAAAATCTGTAACCACTTGCAATAAGGCAGCATCAATAGAAAAGTTTGAAGCGCCTCAGCCCACTATAAGCTCCTTGTTTGGGTCCACGTGCTAAATTAAAGAGTTATAAAGACATGTTCACTTCACAGCCTGGCATGCGTCCTCCAGTGCTGATGAACAATGTAGGGTTAAGCGCTACTGGACTTATACAAAGGTGCAGGAAGCTCTTAAAGGTTTGAAGTGAACTTCACCAGTAAGGTTCATGTTTTATTGATTAAAACTTCATGATTCTTTTACAAGTTTGGCGTGATCTATATTAAATAGCTTTCTCTTTTTATGGGGTAATAATATGACACTAATTAAAAATGATGTTGTTTAAGAAGGTGACCTAAGTCTTGAAAAATCTGCACTTGCTCATTTTAAGTAATAAGTTAACCGTTCTCAAGTGTTAAACCGCCTCTATTGGTTGATCTCATGGGATACTTGGTCTCAGAGGAGAAAACAAGTATATAATCCATATAATTCACAGCACATACATCCAACAGCTCTTACCGCCGCGTCAGTATGATATTAAAATATTGTAGTCATGTTGTTAAGGCCAAATGTAATGACCCAGAATTGAGTCTTCTTTTCTGTTGTGGTAGGCATTAAGCCATTCTTGCCCTTTAAGGTGAGTCTTTGATTAAAAGCATTCAGATAATAGCTTAAAACAGACTTTAGCTCTCTCCACCTATTAGGTAATTAATACCTCTATTGGAATGTGATGTATATTGTGTGTGGTAAAATTGTTTAAGGTACTATAATCCACACAAGGGCTTAAGATACCATACGCTTTTACACAAATAAGAGTATGGAGCACTTTAGACAGGTAACTTGTGAATAACACCTTTAGCGAGATGTTCTGCAACACAAACGTCCAGTGCTGCCTCTCACACAAACTTAATGGGTTGATAGGAGATAAAATGAAATCCAAGTCTAATTTAAGCTTTTTTACAAAAACTCAAATGTTCATGTAACACGTTTGCAGTATCTGCATCAAAGGAGGACTCAAATTCCTCAACAGAGAGGTAAGGGTGCTACTAAGATGGGCTTCAGCAGAGGTGCTGAATGAATTTCTGAACAGTATGCCATTGTGGTAAATCATTCAGAGTTTCACTGCGGCATATGAACTATAATTACAGTCCAACTTTTCAGAGATATAGTCAAAGTATTGTCCAATAAATTGGTTTTGATATCAAATTAAACCATACTCTGCTTTAAAGATAATTAGGTAAAGCAGATTTTTGACTGCTAAGAGTGGTCAGCAATGTGGTACTATAAGAACTTGATAATCAATAAGATCCAGAATTTTTGATGTGGAAATTGTCTGTGAAGCGCTTACCCTAACCATACACTGGGTAAGTAATGTAACTCAAGGTAGTTGGCTAGCTCTTGATCCATAAAAGTTTTCTGAAGCAACTTTATCCTCCAGAAAAGTTGTCATAATTTTTCATGGTTAAAGAGAGAGTAGCAGAGTGCATAAAATCTGTAATACCCTTTATCATAATAGAAATTGCAAAAAAATCACTTCTAGGATCCACTTTTGGAATATTAATGCACCACAGTGGTCATTATTATCATAAAATGGAGAGGGTTATTTTTAATACAATAACAGAAGGAACAACCCAACATGGGTAGAAGGGGAATACTTACTATCATATTGTAAAAATTCTCTTCTGCCTCCTGAGTGCGCAAATCATAGTGAGGCCTGGCGCGGATTTTTAGGGGTGATCTTTCATACAGAAATTGGACTAATACTAGGTCCCAAGAGCTTATAAATAGTTCAAATTTTATTTATGTATTTACTATTTAAAATTGCGCTTTTAGGCTCTAAAGGTAAACCCCCTAATCTTATTATTAGCTAAACATTGCAATCCAATATCATAACGCTGAGGACTCATCAAATGATGGTTGACTTGATCCCAGTAAGAAAGGGTTTTACTTATAAACTTAAATATAAGGTGTACTAATTGATGAAATGGTCCAACCCCTTCAGACCCTCTGTATTCACAGAAAAAGATGGTGAGTCTGTATAAAAATCCTCCATTCTCAAAGGCAAAGTGCTGAATTGGGGGTGGTATTTATATGAGTCCTTGTAGTTGAAACATAATTAGCTAAAAAATAATAGTCAACCATCAGTTGGGGCAGGAAGTTTTAAGGAGGCTGGGGAACATGATTAATGTCAGCAAGCTGAGCCCACCATACAAGGTTTTCATTACCCATTTATATAAAGTTAATTTGAGAAATGACATCATTGGGATTTGAGATAAAAATTGTATCAAATTCCAATCTTCTGAATCAGGCCGTGCTGAATTGGTCGTTGAACCTACCCAAGCTGAGTCTATTTCAGGATCATCCTCACCTATTCCTAAGTCACGTGAGGCATCTTCACCCATTCAGTCAGGTGAGCGATGTTATTCATCAAGGACGCCCATGAGGAGGCCATTCTGGAAGAACATTAAAGATCCTGATCAGATGAGGCCCCAACGATCCTGAAGGCACTGAGCCTAACGCACCCTAAAAATATTAAAGCCTTTTAGTTTAATAGAATATTCGGTATTGTAACCCATTTTTCCCATTTTTTCCTCGGCGCTCATTATGTTTTTACAGCTTTGAGCCACTGTGAACCCAGCGCCAGTCTGAAGAACTGTAGCGCCAACAGAAGTGGTGCTCACTACAGGGGGCTCCGAGCTGACCTAAAATGAAAACTTCTATATCAAAAATGGAAACCAATAGCAGCCCTGACGACCAAACAACTGGTCAATCAAGGAGCATTAAATGATGGGTTAGTACCTCACGGTATGCAACGCTGCCTTCGCAGCCAGAAAGGCTAGAATTTCGCGCCACCTTTCAACTCTTGCTGCCCTCCCTAGAGAGGAGCCAATACCAACTCCAGTATGAGCATATCAATGATGTCACTCAACCATTAATAAATGGCATCTACTCCAAGGGCGCCCGCTCCAGCCACTCAAACGCCTCCTCCATACCTTCCATGATGCAGGACCTCTACGCCTTGGCCATATTGCTAGATGGAGAGCTTATCCTGGGGCCTGTGACCGCTACCTTCATAACTTTGTCCACCCCGCTATCCGTCACCTCCTTCAGTTAGTCAGATTACACCATCAGGAGGTCTCCCAGCAACTAGGGCTCACCCATAATTTACATTCCTACATTATTGACTTTTATGACGCCGCCTCCTCCTTCATTCATGACAATTGCAAAGCTATTCTTGATAACCGGTGATTAATTAATGAGATCCGTGATCAGATTGTAGTACTGGATAGCAGAATCGCTGGCTACCTCAAGGAGCAATCTCGCCAAAACACCCAGCTATTTGCAGCGGCATGGACCTAGTGTCTACAACAAGTTGAAAACTGACACAATCCCTACAGCAGCACTACTGAGAGCTGGCCTCTCATGACTACCTCCCACGGGTGCTGGGCCAGAAGGGCCTAGGGGGCCAGAAGGTCCTGAAGGGCATCAAGGGCCAGTTGGACCTGAGGGACCATGCAGGCCTCGAGGGCCCCCAGGCCCCCCAACCTCGGGCAAACCCATAGACCCCTGGAGAAGGGATATAATGACCGCCTGGCTTCCTTACAGTATCAAATCCAAAAGGTGGCATTGGGGTGCAATCTCAGATCAGACAGTGTCCCCCTTGACCCCAGGGTATCCATCGAAGTGTTGTCAGATGAGATGGATAACCTCAGTGCCTTCACAAAGCTTACCGACGCTTATATCTCCCAGCTTGAGACAACTTGTTGAGGGCTCAAAACCCAGTTGACCAACATCAAAAACCAGCTCCATCTACAGAACGACGAGATTTAATCCTTAAAGGAGCAGGTTGCCCATAAGGCTTCTGCATTCACCCTCAGCCAGAATTGGGACTACATCCAAGAAGACTTAGAGGGCTTGTGGAGGCGGTTAGATCAGTGGGTTCCTCGAGATTATGCGGAAATGGAGATCTCAGAGCTGACCCCTATCCCAGGCATTAACACCCTTTCCACTCCCATTGTAGCTAACTTTAAACCTAGTTACAAGGAAAGGTTCACCCCAGATGGGAAAGTATCACCTCCTTCCTGTATGCCTATAAGAGTTCTATGGAGGAGGTCACCAATCAACAAAAAATGAAGCGTATCCATTCCTATCTAGAAAGCACCGCCCAGGAAATCATGACTCCCCATTTGAAGGAGTGTAACACCTGGGAACAGGTATGCACCGCCCTGATCCAAGAGTTTGGCAGCAACCAGACCTGGCCAACTAGAAGCAAGCGTTCATAGGCATTTGACTGAACAAAGGAGAAAACCCTATGGAGTTTGTTAACCGTTTCTATGCCCAAGCACAACTTTTGGTCACAATGAACCATATCACTCTGGATGACGTCATCACCGCTGTCATCTCCGCCTTGGGGTCCTATCCTGAGGTCCAAATGCACATGATCAGGCAGAAGAACGGGTTCACCTGTATCAGGGAGATTAAGGAGGCCCTCAATGAGATCCCTGCCTCTATCCTATACTTTAAGGCCACGACTACTGGCCCCTATAATCGCCCTAGGGTCCATGTAGTCAAAAACCAGAAGAACCCCCATCCTCAATGCACCTATTGCAATGGCTTTAGACATAACGCTAAAACCTGCTGGTCACGTCTTGCTGAGGAGGCTGGAAAAGGTTCATCATCATGAAGGACGAGGCGCTCCATGCTGACATCCCTGCCCAGCCTCAAGTATCCCCCATGCATAAACCAGAAGCCATTTTTTCCGAGGAAGTAGTAGCGGTATCTGATGACAATAAAGACATTGATTCTGCTTACTCTTCTTCTGATGATTCTTTCATGTTCCTTACATTACTGCCCCAGTTTGGAATTTTGGTTACCCAAGTCACTGTTCAGGTCCACAAGATTCCAGTTTATGCCATAGTCAACAGCGGCTCCCCTGTGAACGTCATCTCTTCCAAGATGATGAAACGCATCAAGGTTGCTCCCAATATGCTGCACTACATGGAGTATGGAATGCTGGCCCCCAGTGCACCCGATCCATAGGGGCTATTCCTCTCTACTAATTCGGTTCAGAAAGCTCACTTTAGATATTACCGCCATCGCTCTGGACAACCCTAGAAATGATCTGCTCATCCTGAACAGTTCCTTCAAGACTATTCGGTGGTTCTCCACTACAATGGTGGTTTCCTCTCCCTTCTAGGGCATTGAGTCCCTCTGGTTTTCAAGACTGCTCATAACTCTAGGGCTGAGGTCAAGGCCCAAGCCTGCCTATTGAAGACCAAAGGATGAATTGATAAGCTCAAGTATCACATCTAGGCTCTCAAGTCCGACTACCCCCTCCTGCTGTTGACAGATTAGAGGGGATGCCAATCTACTTGTCCCGGGTGACTACCATACCCCCAAAAATCCAAATCATCATCAACACCTGGGTCCACATCAACATTCCCTTGGGGTATTTACTAGAGGTCCGAGTCCTAGATAACCCATCTCCCAAGGAAGTACTGACCTGCCCCAGGATCCTTGATCCAGCGTATGCCAGATCTATATCAGTGTTGCTAGCCAACCTGACTGACAAACCAAAAGTTGTAGGTCTGAACCAACATGCTGCTTACATCCACCTGTTACTGATTAGGGCTGTTGCTGACATTCAAAGCTTTGGGGAATTAAGGGACTTTGTCTTAGAGTCACTACCCTTGGTTAATTTGGTCACCGCTAATATAGGGAAGGACCTCTCTGATGAACAGCGACTTAGAGTTCAGGAGCTCTTAGAGGAATACTTGGACCTGTTCTCCACTTTGACCTACGATTTTGGAAGGATGAGCAGAGTCCTCCACCATGTAGAAACCAGGGTTGCCCCCTTTTCAGTCCCGGCCTTACCAAAAGAGCAAGGTTGAAGAGTCCCAGGTCACGGTAGAACTCAAACAGCTGCTCGACGCTGGGCTCTTGGTCCCTTCATGTAGTCCCTGGTCCTCCCCTCTTCTGTTGGTCTGAAAGAAGGATGGCAAGCACCAGGTGGTGATGGATTATTGATGACTCAACTCCATCACCAAGAAGGACAGCTATCCTCTGCCCCTGATTGATGATTCTCTCCATCTGCTTTCAGGTTCCCAGTACTTCTCAGTAATGGACCTCACTAGCGGGTATTGGCAGGTTGAGCTCGCCCCCAAAGACCGAGCCAAGTGTGTTCTAATCGCCCATATGGGCTGTTTGAGCCCATCCAGATGCCCCAAGGCCTCTGCAACGCCCCAGCCACGTTCCAGCGTGCCATAAATAGGATCCTTGGGTACTTGAAGCTCTCCTGGGTCCTCGTCTACATGGACAACATCACCGTTTTTTTGCAAACCTTTAACAGACATGTAGAGCATCTTAAGGAAGTCTTCGAGCATCTCATGAAGGCCTCCATTAAGCTCAAGCTCTCAAAGTGCTCCTTTTTCCATCCTGAGCTAGAATTTCTAGGACACAAGGTCTCCAAGCGTGGCATCCAACCTATACCCAATAAAGTCGACGCCATAGAAAAGATGTCGCGCCCCCAAAGCCTACGATATATTCAAGTCTTTCTAGGTATGGTGGGCTACTACCATCAGTTCATCCCGCGTTTGCTGACCTAGCTGAGCCGTTGTTCTACCTCCTACAAAAGAGTGTACCATTCGAGTGGTGACCTGATCAGGAACAGGCTTTAATGCTTTATGTACGGCCTTATGTACTAAACCTGTTCTAGTTCATCCTCGCCTCAACCAACCTTTCTTGATGTTTACAGATGCAAGCAACATCGCCGTCAGAGCTATCCTGGCTCATCACGATGAGGACCAGGTCGATCATCCCATGGCTTATTTTAGTAAGACGCTAAGCAAGGCTGAGCGTAACTACAGCGTCACCAAGAGGGAATGTCTAGCCTTTCTCCTAGCCATCAAACATTTTTAGCCCTACCTCTATGGTACACATTTACTATTATTACAGACCATTCTTCCCTCTGGTGGCTGCAACAAATGAAAGACCTCAATGGTTGGTTGGCCAGGTGGTCCCTACGACTTCAAAGCTATGACTTCACCATAAGACACCACGCAGGCACTATACACCAGAATGCTGACGGCCTCTCCAGGATGCCAGTATTAGTGGTCCTGACCCCAGATTAAGATCGGCTCTACGACCTGATAGGACAGCCAAAATGATGGGAACTGGAAACCCCCAAGGTTCAGGCTGAACTCCGCCGAATGACTCAAGACACTCAAATCAAGGATGGGCTACTATACAAGAGGGTCAACAAGAAGTGGCTTCCCTACATCTGACCTTCCTCTCGAACTGACATCATCCTGGATGGCCATTCTACTGTTGGACATGGTGCAGTTAAGAAGACCCATGAATGGCTGAAGTCATGCTGCTACTGGGACTGAATGGTAGAAGCCATCCAAGAGGTTCTGGAAGCTTGTATGACCTGGGATCTCAAAACTGGGCCAACCCTCAATATCAGCACTCAGTTGTTGCCCCAACCAAACCTTTTAATGTCATTAGTATCAACGCGGTGGTCCCCTTCCCAATGGGCTCCATGGTCACAAGTATATTATCCTAGCCATAGACCACTTAACTAAGTGGGTTGAGGCGATCTCAGTCCCTGCAGCCACCACTAAGGCTACCGCTCAATTTCTTGTTCGCTCCATTTTCACCCAACACGGGTGTCCCCAGACCTTGCTTTTGGATAATGGGTTGAACTTCACCTCCCAGGTAGTACAGGAGCTAACTTCGCTATTTGGCACCACCCAGAGTTTCGCTGCCCCCTACCACCCTTCTACAAATGGGGCAGTAGAACGCGCTAATGAAACTCTTGTTTCCATTCTTTGGAAATTTGGCCGCCTCATATCCTGCCCGTTGGAACCATTATTTGCCCAGCGCCTTGCTTGCCTACTGGGTAAGATATCACCTTGTCATCAAAATGTCCCCATTTGAAGCCCTGTATGGGCGGACACCTTGGCTACCCAGTAGCATCCAGCCCCTGCTCGAAGCCTCCACCCCTGAGAACTCCAGTTTAACAATGAGGGCTTTAGCCAAAGAAATTGTCAAGCTCCAAGCCCAAGCCACTCAAGGCATTATTACCACCACTGGAAGAGAGACATCCCAATCAAATCTCGGATGACCCTCCTTACTAGATTTTCAACTAGGTGACCTTGTTCTCTTTTATCATCATCAAACTGGAGGCTGACAGAATAAGCTCAACGTTCTGTGGTCTAGACCCTACAAAGTCATACATAAGTTGAAGTCTGAGTACTCCATTGCCAACATCAATCAAGGGAATGTTGTAAATTGGGTGCATGGTCAGTTCCTCCAGCTGTATACCCCCTCTGACAGGATCTTGAGGGGGGCCTAATCAGGATTCAAGATAAAAATTGTATCAAATTCCCATCTTCTGAATCAGGCCATGCTGAATTGGTTGTCAAACCTACCCGAGCTGAATCTATTTCAGGATCATCCTTACCTATTCCTGAGTCACGTGGGGCATCTCCACCCATTCAGTCAGGTGAGCAACACTATCCAGTAATGACGCCCATGAGGAGGCCATTCTGGAAGATCAGTAAAGATCCTGATCAGATGAGGCCCCAACGATCCCAAAGGCACCGAGCCCCAACGCACCCTATAAATATCCTAGCCTTTTAGTTTAAAGAATTATTTGGTATTCTAACCCATTTTTCCCATTTCCTCCTCAGCGCTCTTTCCAATTTTTCCAGCTTAGAGCCACCGTGAACCCAGCGCCAGTCTGAAGAACTGTAGTGCCAATAGACATTCTAATGACATCAGGCCAAAAAAGGCCTGGGCTTAACTATAAAATATATATGACTAGGACACCTAAAGGCGTCCCACTTGACTGAACTTGAGAAACTCATAAAAGGTTTGGAAGGGATATGAAGCTTGTTGTGGAGTGTTGGACAATTGTCATCTCTTGACTTTGGAAAAAGAATGTTGTAGGTAAGAATAGTTCTGACTCACCAAATATGATTGGCCAACTACATATGTTGGATTTTGAATTGTAAGGAGGCTCTCTGGTGCTTTTTTCCTCGAATATAACAATATAGAGAGGGGCTTTACTTACCACTTATATGAAAATAACTGAAACAAATAAAATAATAAAAGGTTCAATTATATATATTTATTGGATTCCAAACGGGGGTAAAAGAGAGAATACACTTAATAGACAGATAATAGTATTTAAAACGTTGAGGCTCAACGTTTAGATAGCTTGGGAAACTCTAAATTAGGTAATATGGGATTTTAGCCCATCAAAGCTTAAAACTCGCTTCACTATGGCTAAACGACTGATGGGGAGTTAATTTTTGGCAATATGTACCCAAGGGGTAACAAAGTAAATAAATTTCAGCCAATCCCCTTTAGAAAAAATTAGTGCTCCCTGTGGGACCCCTGCAAGCCTATAAAAGGGAGTGGTCCCTGCTTCAGTGCTGTCTTTGAACTAGTCATGACTGGGGGAGAAACGTTCAATGAAATCCCCAGGTTTACCCATGGAGTTGGGGAAATATGGCTTACCAAATTTGCACTATTTGCCCAGTTTGTATTCATAATAGTGTTACCCCAATTAGTGGGAATCCACTGATAATCAGCCAGGTTCTTTTGGCTGATAAATTCATTTTATATAAATTGATCTTATTGTCATTGAGGACTTATAAATGTTTAAAATTTCCCCTTTCTGGCCGATTTTGCCCCAAAGCATTCTTATTTTGAAGCCTGGAGAGCAAATGTCTGACATCGCCCACCTCAAGAATGTTGGGGGGGAGCATAAGGCTTTAGGAAGCGGCCATGTACCCAACTGATGGTGACTCTAAAAGTGAGGTATTTGATGAAGTACTTATCCCCTCTCTTGTATGTTACTGACAATGGTTCTTCCTAGATTAAACCAAGCTTTTCACTTCTAGGAGTGATGCGGTTGTGATAGTATAATACCAAGTCTGCTACTTGGAAGGAAGGGAGAGAGACATGAAGCTCATTAGATGCTTCACCTTCTTCTGTGCCTTCTTGGCCAAGTTAGTCATAGCTACCGCTTGTAGTTGGATGATGGGTTGGGCCAACTTTTTCATGGCTTTCTCTGGGTCAGTTCTGTCAGTGGAAAGTCTTTTTCTAGTAAAGATGGTAGCCAATGTTCTTGGCCATACAACACATGAAAAGGGGACATCTTTAGGATGCAATGTTAACTAATTTGGTAGGCCATGAGGGCACTGGGTAAATAAAGATTCCAGTGGCGAGGGTCTGAATAGGCCATTTTGCATAATATGGAGACCAGGTTTCCATTAACCCTTTTTAAAGCACCATTTGTGGATGGGTTGTAAGGGGCTGAGAAGAGTTGTTGTAATCCCATGAAGGTGGCAAGTAGCTTCACCACTCAGGAGGTAAATTTTTTTTCCATTTTCACATATGAGGACCTGAGGACATCCATGTTAGGTAAAAATGTATTAGTGTAAGAAGTTGTCCGTGGCTTTAGCAGTCTTAGCGTGAATAGCTACAGATTTAAACCATTTGGTAAAATGATCATAACCAACTAAGATCTAGTGATTGCCATCTGTGGTCTGAGGGAGAGGACCTACCACATCTAAACTTATAATGTGGAAGGATTGTTGAAGCGTTGTAGATTGATACTGATATCAGGCCTTGAAGCTGGATTGCTCTTTACAGGCCAGGCATTCAATCAAGACTTTGGCTATGTTTTCCAGGATGACCTCCCAGTAGTACCGCTCTTTCACCCACTCATATGTTTTATGTAATCCTCCATGCCCCATGATAGTGTGGGACTTCAAGAAAACAGGAACTTGCTATGACTGCCGGAGATAGGGAAACTAAAATACTCCTACAATCTTATATAACTTCCCATTTTCCACATTAGTGTTGTGGGAGTGTCAAGCTAGCATTTTTTGTACAGTTTCATCTTCATCAGCCCATGCATCTGGAGTCATGAGGAGTTCATATAGCCTCTCAGCTTCACTACTGTTTAAGTGAAGAACGAGCAGTCATGTTAACTCATCTACATTTATGTGACCCGTTCCTGCCCAATGCTCAATATTTGGATCGTAATGCTGGAGCCTCAAAGCCCAGCGATCCAACTGCCCCATGGGGCCCTTCATATTCTGCAATCACTTTAGAGAGGCGTGGTCTGTGATTACTAGAAGGGAGTTCCATTTAGGAATGTGCTGTAGTGTTTGACAGCGAGCAGGACAGCCAAGCACTCATCCTCAGTGAAGCTGTACTTACGCTCAGCTTTTGAAAGTATTTTGCTAAAGTAAGACATGAGATGATCAGCCCCATGCTCATCCAATTGAGCCATTATAGCTCCAACAGCGTAATCAGAAGCATCTGTGAATAACATGAAGGGTTTGCTCTAGTCAGGGTGGCGGAGATATGGCCTTTTTTGCAATAGCTCCTTCAGAGTCTCAAAGGCGGCCTTTTGTTAAGCACCTTAATGGAAAGGGGCGTCTCTAGCCAGGAGGCGGACGAGGGGCACACTGAGCTGGGCGAAATTTTGGATAAATTTATGGTAGCACCCCATCATGCACAAGAACACTTGGATGTCACAAAGGGTTTTGGGCTCAGGCATCTTGGATATTGCTTCGACTTTATCTTGAAGCGGTTGTATATCATCTTTTGAGATAGCATGTCCAAGGAAAATTAGCTTCCTCTGGAAAAATGTGCATTTAGAGGGCTTTAATTTTGATATTAGATGCCCGCAAGCATTGAAACTCCTCCTTTAGATGTGTGAGATGTTCATTGAAATTCTTGGAGAAAACTTTGATATCTTCAGTATAGATAATGACGCAGCTTAATTAGATCCTGGAGATATGATCCATTGCGCACTGGAAAGTGGTGGGCGCGTTGCACAACCAGTGCAATAGTTGGGTAAGATAAAAAAACCCTCACTGCAAATAAGAGCAGATTTCTCCTGGTTTTGTGGAGAAAGGTCCATCTGCTAATAACCGCTAGCCAGGTCCATGGCTGAAAAGAACTTAGACCCAGATGGTTGGGCCAGAGCATCATCAATGCTAGGGATTGGGTAACTATCCTTCTTGGTGATTTTGTTTAATTTTTGGTAGTCCATCACTACCCAATGACCTCCATTTTCTTCTATATTAATAACAGCGGGATGACCAAAAGCTTTGTGATGGCACCAGCAATTCAGCATCCAGCAGCTGTTTGAGCTCCGTCCATAGTTGTTGCTCCTCCACTTTTGATTTGTGATAGGGCTTGGAGTGAATGGGTTTAGCATCCCCAACTTCAATAGTATGCATCCACCCCTTCATGTGCCCATAGTTATTGTAAGATTTAGAGAAAATGTCACTGTAGGCCTTGATCAGGGTGTGGAATTTATCCAGCTCATCTGGGGCTAATTTATCAGAGATATGAACATAAGGAAGGGTACATATGGATTGGTTGGCGGGTAACCCCATATCAGCCATAGACCCAATACAGTGGAAATGCTTGATGTCCCCAATGAGTATCAGCAGGCCTCTTTCGATCTCCTGATGCTTTTTTACCACCATATACTTCTTAGTGAAATTCCAGAGCAAAAGGTTAATAGGCCGATGATAAGCGGGGTCTAACACGCCTTGCAAAACTCTGGCCTCAAAAGGACTAACTACATCTAACCTAATGAGATGCTTTAGGCTGTTGTGTGTGGATTGCATGGTAATCTTCGTGTCAACCATCCTTTGTTCACCAGCCTTAATGACCACTCCTTCAGAAGCATAGAAAGGGATACACTCCAGGGCGTCCACTGATGGAGGCAACAGTTTTGTTGCTTGCCTGCCGAGGTGTAATGCAGGGATAAAGCGGAGGAGGGATACTTAACTGTGCAAACATAATCCTTTTTATTGAGCTCGTCATTAGACAGAATCAGAGGAACCTCGTAGTTTAGCAGGGAGAAATAGCTCTGAATCAAATTTTTTTACCTTCATGGTAGAACTTAAATTAGGTTTCAGTGACTAAATCATAGGTATTATTGGTAAAGCCACAGCTGAAGCTGACAAGAGAAGCTTCCCAAAACGAATGGTCAGAGAAGAGTAGGCTCCAGTGGCGCGGATGTTGTTGAGCCCACAGTTCTAAACTCTTGATTGTAGTCAAGGTCAGGGGCCAGCTTAATTTTCTTAATGAGCTTAAGTTGACACAACGTTCACTGAGGACCCAGTGTCAAGAATAGCTTTAACCTCACTCCTTTATCAATGACCAACATCTTCATTCCCCCTTCATAATCATCGTCAGAGGGGTTATCAATGCAGGTTAGGGAGCCCATAGAAGGTGGGGTATGTTCAGGACTTCTCTTATGGGATGATAGGTCCTGGGGTTGCTCCTTCACCTTATTAACGCTTGGGGGATGCGTAGGAATTTTCACAGCTCGAGTTTCAACCTTCAAAGTAGGGGGTTTGTGCTGCCCATGAAAACAGGTTTCAGACTAGAGCTAGCTGAATGATAAATTGAGGATAGCACCGTGGAGGTAGATAAATTTAACTTCAACAGCTTTGGGTCATTCAGTAACTGTGTGCTTCTGTGAAACAGGTGGCTTAGCCTTTGTGATCTGGTCATTTAACCCATTGTTAGTGGGAGCTATTTGGACCTGAGAAATGGGTTTAGGCTTAGGAGTCAGTTTTGGGACCACTTGGGAAGGCCGCTCTGAAGAAAAAGATAGGCAATGCAAAGGGGCAACTGCTTTCCCCAACTGAGATTTTTGAACTAAAGACAAAGGGGATGTCAGGCTAACAGCAAGTAAGAATTAGACTGGCCTGCCAGCCCAGATGCCAGAGCACCTGAACGGTAAACCAGAATGACCAAGGCACTGTTGTTGATATGACGAATATGACACTAGAAAGGAGTTCCACCAATATCTGCCAGTGTCCCAGAAATTTCGTAAAGGCATAAAGTAAAATACCAGACAACTACGGCCATTACCCTGGGGGGTATGAGAGTGTCAGCGGAAAAGGCGGCTTAATTCTCAACATATAAAAACTAAACTCTGGGGAAGGTTTTTTAATGGAAAATTTAAAGAAGAAAAATTGACCAACAATTTTCTCAGTGTGATGCAACTGATTAAATAGTTGTTAATTTGGAGGGAAACCAAGCTGGGATCAGGTCCTGCAAGCTAGACCTAACCGGCGAATTATTCAGGAATGGGTGGGTTAGTTCCCTGGGAACTGACATCAAAAAATTTGGCGGTGGGCTGAGTTGCTGTCAGTTTGACCTCAAATGTCCAAATTAAGACTTGGCTACATTTCCGATGGTTGGCACAACGGCGTCTGGCTCACAAGTGGCGGGAATCCCCCAAGGCCACCCCACATAGGGGTGAGCTATTTGGTTGGGAATGGGTTTGGGACGCCTAACCTGCCCGTGCTCAGTCATTGGGCCATTCGTTCAGTCAGTGGCATTGCATTAGGTGCAACACCCAATTTGGTAACAGGAAACTTTCAAACCTTGTTAATGGTGTCCAATGCTATTACCTGTCCATTGGGGGTGATGCCCAACGAATTTGGGAAGGGGGGAGATTTTTCTGATTGTCATGTTAACTGAATCACAACCATTGGGCATTCCAGCTGATATATCAGCCTTCATACCTTTTTGACCATTTAGGAATCTGAGCATCAGGCTGATTGCCGCTTGAATTAGTTGCAATTGATTTCATTTCGGCTATCTCAGCGCAGATTTCACTGATTCCTCATAGCAGTTCTGATAAGGAGAGTGTGGGTACCGGAAGCAGGATCTGAAGTGGAAGGGCTGTTACCCAGCGCTCATCTACCACGTGAGCGAGATTGCCCTGAGTAATGAGGGGTATTGCCATCATCTTTGGTACCTTCTTGCTCAGGAACGGGACAATGGCCTGATTGACACCCAGAGGACATTCCCCAGGACTTACATTACCCTTTCCTTTTTCCAAGGGAAGGGCCCCACCACCAGGAAACTGTACAAGAGCCACTTTCTTGTGCGCCTTGGGTAACTGGATCTCCATTACCGTTGCAGGTTTTTTGGGGGGGATGGGGAGCCTCGGGGTGGGATGAGTGGATAACTTTGACCAGGTCCATACAATTTGCACAATCATGCGCTTTGACCCAACTGTACTCATAGGTCAGATACCCTTTCCAGGCCACGAGATATTGGATGGAACGTCTTGATTTTCGGGATGCCAGGATAGCCTCTACCTCAGCCTCTTCCTCATTTTTGATGATGATTGGTTCCAGTTCTGTGGGAATTGCACCCTTGAAGGGTGACAGCTGGGAAACCTGGAAAACTGGATGCTGCTTCCAATGCATGGGGAGCTTCAGTAAGAACGCCCCATTACCCAATACCTCCTCCTTCAAATGGGGACCCAAGTGTTTACTGGCGAATTTAGGGGAAGGGGTCTGGATCTTTAAGTGATGGGTGTCAAGCATAACATAGGAGCCCACCGTAAACTTGTGACCTGGAAGATGCTTTTGATCCACGAATTTCTTGTAGTCATCTATAGCTTTGGTGAGGTGTTCCCGCACCAAGGCTTGAGTCAATCTAATATAAGCAGCATGGTCTACGGCAGTTTGAACCTCAGGCTGCAAGCATGGTCCAACTGAAAATGAAGGATTATAACCCAACTTTACTTTGTAGGGGGAAAACCCCGTGGATGCATGGGTCCCATTATTGTACATGAATTGAGTGAGAGGGAGGTCATCGGCCCAAGTATCCTGTGCAGCTGCAGCATAGTAACGCAGGTACTTTTCAAGAACTTGATTGACCCACTTGGTCTGTCCGTCAGACTGAGGGTGATATGCCATTGAGTGACAGGGGGATATTTTCAGGATTAAAAGGAGTTCACTCCAAAACTGCACGGTGAAATGGGAGCCATAGTCACTGATGATCTCCTGGGGGAGACCAAACATTGAAAACACATGGTGTACAAAAAGGAGGGCAGTTTCTTCCGATGTAATTGCAGAAGTACAAGGTATAAAAAGGGAAAATTTTGTGTAGCGATCCACCACTACCATCACTGCTGTGAATCCATTAGAACAGGGGAGCTGGATGATAAAGTCCACGGACACCAATGTCCATGGGCCCTCCGCCTGCTGTAAGGGGTTCAGGAGGCCATTTAAGCTGGAATGATCCAACTTGGCCCTGGCGCAAGTAACACAAGTGGCGATCCAGGATGGAACTCTTTTTGTAAAACCTGCCCAATTGTAGGTCCCTTTGATCAAATCGATGCATTTCTTAGAACCAGGGTGAACAACTGTGGGGGGATCATGATGTATAGAATACCTCAGTTTGGAAGGAGGGGGAACCCAAACGCGAGATCTAAAAATATATGAGACCCTCCTTCAGTGAGTATAGGGAGTTTTTATGCTTCTGGTTAGATAACTGCTCAAACAACTCCATGCCCTCAGGGCAGGTCATTTGACTGGCTAAGACCTGAGCAATTAACGGAGAATTGGGGGCCAGAGCGATGGAAGAAATGACAGGGGGAAATTGACAAGATTTTTGGTTGATAGTAATCACAGTAACGAGATCCACTTCCTCTGGATCTGCAGAATTGTAGGTGGTGCTGTGGCTGAGAAAATTGGGAAGTACATTTAGTGCACCTTTTATGATTTTGTATTTGAAGTTGAAACAGCACAGGTCCCAATAGGTTCAGGCTTGCCGATGTGCCAATTTTTGAGGGTTTATGAAATTAAAACAGGGCCTGGTGATCTGTGCAAACCGTAGTTCATGTCAGGCACCCTGTAACAGGTACCTCCAATGAGTTAGGGCCCATGCAACGGCTGCCAACTCCTTGTCATAAATAGCCCAAGACTGCTCCAAAGAGGTGAACTTTTGGGAAAAGTAGGCAACCGGGTGTTCTAAGCCATCGTGCTCTTGGAGCAACACTGCTCCAACAGCTACTGACAATGCGTCGCATGCAATGATATACGGTTTAGTGGGATCAGCTTTTTCAAAATGAGAGCAGTTATGAACACCTCCTTAATCAATTTGAACGCCTGTTGGCATTTGTCCATCCAGCAAAATGGTACATTTTTCCCTGTAAGGGGTGGAGTGGGGGGCGAACAGTGAAAGTGCGGAGGAGAATTTTTTTAAAAATGATGGTTCCCAAGAAACTTCGTAGTTGTTTCTGGGTAGTCAGGGTTAGCCACTCCTGGATAGCATCCAACTTATTGGGAGGGATTGCGAAACCATCTTTAAGGATGAGATTCCCAAGGAATGTAACCTCCTCCTTATAGAACTCACACTTGGAGGGTTTGAGGAATAAACCTGCCTTATGCAAGGCGATCACCACCGCTTCCAAGTCAATAGCGTGTTGTTCAGGAGTTGGGGAATGAACCAGGATATCATCGATGTATGAAACTGTTCAGGTAAACTGGAGGTCACCAGTACATTGTCAATCATATGTTAAATGTAGAGGGAGCATTCTTCAGCCCAAAGGACATTACACGGAATTGGAAAATGCTGCACTTTGTCCAGATCGCTGTTAACCATTCCTGCCCTTCCATTACCCAAATTTAGTTGAAGGCGTTCACCAGATCCAGCTTAGAGAACACATGGGATTTGGCAATTGCCTGGATGATCGTCTGCTCCAGAGGCAAGGGGTAGGGATCAGAAATTGTTATTTTATTCAAGAGACCATAATCTATGCAGGGACAGAGGGAACCATCCACTTTTTTAGCGAAGTAATGGGGGAGGAGATAGGTGAGATCTTTGAACAACCAACCTTTTTTCAGCATATCATCCAACCAGGTATTAAGTGCAACTTCTTCCTCCGCTGTATGGGGTTACAACGGACAGTTGATGTTCACCAACTCCACGGTCATTCAAAGCCCACAATCTGACCTAGTGTGCTTAAGCAGGTGATCCACCTTTTTTGAGTCGAAGATTCTTTGATAGCGCATTAAGCTCTCAGGAAAATCGGCTGGGATGCCTGCAGAAGTGACTAGGGAAGGTATAGAACTAGTTCCTTGTGTCTTCTTGAGGGTGTCAATCAAAGGGAATTCTCCCTCCAGATGATCATTGGTAAATGACAACGTATCAGACTCCAAGTGAATCTTAACATGTTGTTAGCGCCACCACCCCAATCCTAAGATTACTGGAAACACCAAGTTTGGAATGGCCAAAAAGCGATCCCAGAAGTGATATTGTTGCATTAAAAATGTGACTGAGTGACGTACCAGGTATGAGGTTTGGGAGGCTGTTGATGCAACCATCACTGAAGGACCTGCATCCATGGCAAGTTCCAATTGCTGGGCCAGTTCTACACTCTTAAAATTTCCTGTGGCTCCAGTGTCCACCAGGACCTCAAAGGAGACGTGATGGGACCCAACACTAATCTTCATGGGTACTAAGAAGTAAGCGGAGCTCTCTTTATTTGTAATTGTGGATGAAGTGATACCGAGGAGATGGTGGTGGGGTCAGGTGAAACCACTAGGCTTTGGTGAGAAGCAAACTCATTGCAAGTTGAGATGTCAGACCCTACTGACATGGGCAAAATAGCCGCGGCAGCTATGGGGTATGGGTTTGGAGTTTTGAGTGGGATTGACTAATGTAGACAGAGATAATCTTCTTTACAACCTGGTTCAGTTGGAAAGAAGGGACCATTGCTGCGCCAATATACATGAGAAAGGTGGAAATGGCTAAGAATAATGGTTGGTCGATTATGTCAGGCGAACAGCAAGAAAGAATTAGACTGGCCTGCCAGCCCAGATGCCAGAGCACCTGAACAGTAAACCAGAATGCCCAAGGCACTGCTGTTGATATGGCGAGTATGGAACTAGAAAGGAGTTTCACCAATATCTGCCATGTCCCAGAATTTCGTACAGGCATAAAGTAAAATAACAGACAACCACGGCCGTTACCCTGAGGGGTATGAGAGTGTCGGCGGAAAAGGCGGCTTAATTCTCAACATATAAAAACTAAACTTTAGGGAAGGTTTTTTTAATGGAAGATATAAAGAAGAAAGATTGACTAACAATTTTCTCAGTGCAATGCGACTGATTAAATAGTTGTCATTTTGGAGGGAAACCAAGCCAGGATTGGGTCCTGCAAGTTTGACCTATCTGGCGAATTATTTGGGAATGGGCAGGTTAGTCCCCTGGTAACCGACATCAAAAAATTTGGTGGTGGACCAAGTCACTGTCAGTTCGACCTCAAATGTCCAAACCAAGGCTTGGCTACATTTATGATGGTTGGCGCGATGGCATTTGGCCCAACGAGCGGCAGGAATCCCCCAAGGCCACCCCACATAGGGGTGAGCTCATTTGGTTGAAAATGGGTTTGGGACGCCCAACCCACCTGTGCTCAGTCGCTGAGCTGTTTGTTCAGTCAGTGGCTTTGCATCAGGCGCAACACCCAATTTAGTAACAGGAAGCTTTGAAACCTTGTTGATGGCGTCTGATGCTATTACCTGCCCATTGGGGGTGATGCCTGATGGATTTGGGAGGGGGAGATTTTTCTGATTGTCATGTTAACCAAACTGCAACTGTCAGGCATTCTGGCTGATAGATTGGTCTTCATACCTTTTGACCATTTGAAATCTGAGCATCGGGCTGATTGCCGCTCAAATTAGTTGCAATTGATTTCATTTCAGTGATCTCAGCGCATATTTCACTGATTCCTCATAGCAGTTATGCCAAGGAGAGTGTGAGTACCAGAAGCGGGATCCAAAGTGGAAGGGCTGTTACCCAGCGCTCGTCTACCATGTGAGTGAGATCACCATGAGTAACAAGGGGTATGGACATCCTCTTCAGTACCTTCTTGCTTGGGAATGAGAAAATGGCCTGATTTATGCCCAGAGGACGTTCCCTGGGACTTACAGGGGAGCACTTCCCATCACCGCCATTACCATCTTATTATTGTTATTAGTAGAGGAAGCAGTTGGTGATGGCAACTCCGTAGGAGCAGGTTTTCAGAGGAAAACAGCCATAATAGATGCTAAATTGGTCAGCGCAGATGTTTGGCTCATAAGCCTTGTGTAGAGTCAAGTTCATAGATATCAGAAAGTGCTAGTAAGGCTTCCTAGATATCTGTTACAGTTTTTAAAGTGCTCTTTAAGGAAGAGAGATGCATCGCCAAGGAGGGATGAGATGCCAAGTCAGCCAAGTTAGCCATAATAGCATCATCGAGAGAGGAAGCATCTTGGTAAGCAACAAAGGTTGAGCTGTATTATAGAAGCGCTAAACAAAAGAGGAGATTTATTATCCCTCTTGTAAACTAAGGCACATATAAGCCTGTTTTTGGCGCTGTAAACTTTTTTGGAACCAAATTCTTCAAGCAGTACTTGCTTCACCTCTGCCCAAGTGCTGAGGTTGACCATGGTGGGGACCATTCTTTCTTGAGCTATTTGCTACAAGTAGGGAAGATTGTAATGGGTTTTTTTGACAGTCAGTTGCACCTTCCATTGAAGATTCATAAAAATAAAGGAAGGAGGCAACACTTCCCTCACCAGGTATGATTTTTGTCTCAAAAGTGGTTTTGTTACAATAGGGGATTGTAGCGAGTGCTGCTCAAGCCTTTTAAGTCGAGACAAAGCACTGGCTAACTGTTGTTCCATAATAGCTAGCATGGGGTTAATATCAGCGAAAAGGCTAGAAGGGTTACTAACCCCAACAGCCTCCATATTTTTGAACGTTTTGTGGTGTACAGGTGCACCTGTAATTTACCACTTGTTGGATTTGTGCTCAAAAGTAGGCTCTCTGGTGCTTTTTGCCTCAAATCCAACAATATATGAGGGGGTTTTTCAAAACTTATATGAAAATAACCGAGTCAAATAAGTACTAAAAAGGTTTAATTTTATAGATATTTATTGGGTGCCTCACGGGATAAAGAGAGAATACACTTAATAAATTGATAATAGTATTTAAAACGGTGAGGCTCAACGTTCAGATAGCTTGGGCAAATTCAAATTAGGTAATATGAGAGTTTAGCCTATCAAAGCTTGAAAAACTCGCTTCACTATGGTGTAACGACTGATGGGGAGTTAATTTTTGGAAATATTTACCTGTGGGTAAAAATTTAATAAATTTCAGCCAATCCCCTTTAGAAAAATTTATTGCACCCTGAGGACCCCTTCCAAGCCTATAAAAGGGGGTGATCCCTGATTTGGTGCTGTCTTTGAACTAGTCATGACTGGGGGAGAAACCTTAAATGAAATCCCCAGGTTTACCCATGGAGTCATGGAACTTTGACATCCCATCATGGTGCTATTTTCCCGGTTAGTAATCATAATAGTGTTGCCCCAATTTGTGGGGTTCCACTGAGAATCAAACAGGGTCTTTTGGCCTATAAAACCGTTATTTATATTTAAATTAATCTTATTATCATTGAGGACTTGCAAATGTCCAACCTTTCCTTTTTTGGCCATTTTTCACCTAAACAACCATATTTTGAAGCCTGGAGGGCAAATGTCTGACAACGTGTCTGATCTCATAATAAAATTTTTTCAAACGATGTCAATGACAATTTTAGCAAAAAGACCCTGGCTGATTCTTGGTGGAACCCCACTAATTGGAGCAACACAATTATGAATAATAAACGGGATAATAACGCCAAAACTTAAAGTCAAATTTCTCTGTTTTTCAGGTAAACCTGTGTAGTCCGTTGAAGGTTTCTCCCCAGGCCATGACTAGTTCAAAACCCAGCAATGATGTGGGGACCACCCCATTTTATGAGCTTGGCAGGAGTCCCCAGGGTGCAACAAATTTTGCTAAAGGGGATTGGCTGAAATTTATTATATCATTACCCCATAGGTACATATTGCCAATGATTAATTCCCCACCAATCATTCAGCCATAGTGAAGCGAGTTATCTGAGCTTCAATAGGGCGATTCTGCATATTTCCTTATTCAGATGGTACCAAGCTGCTCCAAACTTACCAATGAATTCCCTTCACTCCTCAATACCATCTTAGATACTGAATGGTCTAATATCAAAAGGGTTCCTTTTTTCCCGCGCCAACACTAATAAACCTTTAAAAATCAGCTTTTTGGTTATTATTTGTTTTTATATTTTAATTATCTAATACCCTTTTGTGGATCCAGAACCCAATAGCACCAGCGAACGAAAAACAGATGAATTTTCACAATGTGGTGCTCACTGCAGGGGCCTCCTGTACACCACAAAAATCGGCTATAATGGATTCTTTAAATGTGATTAACCCTCCAACTATCCCTCTTCAGAATAATGTTTAGTTGCTCTGGGGAAGCAACTAGCAAGCGCTTTATCCCATCCCAACGAGCTTGAGCAGCACTCATTAAAACTCCCTTTAAAGACAAGTACACCCCTGGTGAAGGGAGCATTGCCTTATTTTTGTACGTTTATGAAGCTGCCATGTATGGCGCAACTGATAAGGAAATAGTTTAACACATCCTTCCATGCTTAAGTCTCTTAGCACAAGAGATGATAGTCCTTTATATGGATATTCTGCACACCTGGGAAGTGGTGAAGGAGGCTCTTTTGGTTAAATCTGGATTAAAGCAGAGTCTACATAGGGAAAAACAGGCCTTTATGCGCCTTATCATGTATGAGGATGAACTGACTGTTGCCTTTGCTGAGCAATTTTACCTTACTGCGCAAAAGTTATCAACGTCTAACATGCTAACCCTTGATGATGCTATCGCAGCCCTGCTAACTGGGTTAACCTCTTAAACCCTCTCTAGCCAGGCATATCATCTCAGTGAAACTCTACTTCAAAAACATCTGCAACATAAAAGAGGCACTGTTAGACATTTCCAGAAACCATTTAAGTGCAACAAAAAATGAAGCTGAGGTGAAACTCTTCCATTCTAACCATAGAGGAGCTTTCGCCTGCAGACCAGTTTGGGGTGAGCCCACCTGTACCTATCCTCTCTGTAAAAACTGCTCCCTCAGTGCACTTAAAAAGGTTATCACTCCTTCTTATGAATCAAAGCCCTGTGAGGTAGTAACAACCATATGCCCACACAAGCTCACTAAAGCTGCTGTGCCTACCCCTTCAGCTAAGATGGTAAATGTGCGCCCTAAGGCTACCCAACCTCATGCGGCCATCTTCCCTACCTCAATTGCGGCCTTGAAAGTGGTTAATACCCTTGGGGATGAATATGAGGGGGGTTACAATGATGTTGGTTACTATATATTGAGAGCTACATGGAAGTAGAGGTTCCTGATCATTTAAACGCTAGAAGAGTAGAGGAGACCACCATACTTGAGGAAAAGTACCTCAGCCAAATTCTAGGGTGTCCAAAAGTTATTGACACTGCCAGCAATAATGATCAATTTTTAGCTGGCTTAATTCACCCTATCCAGCGAGGTCACACCATGAAATCCATCCTGGAGAGTTACCCTGAGACTGCTTAAAAATAAATCTCCACATTTCAGCTCAAGGAAGTCTTAGCTTTGTCATCGAAGTTTGGAGGAACACTCACCAAGGTTGAAGTGGTCATTAAAATAGTCTGAGTATTAGCCATCCTGGACACTGGTTCTCCAGATAACGTGATATCCACTAAGCTTATCAAAAAGATAAAGCTAGCGCCTGACTAGAAAACACTCAAGAATTTAGAAATGCAGTCCCAAACAATACCCATGCTATTGGGGCATACTGTTCCCTTCCCATTTGAATTGGGAAGCTTATCTCGGCCCCTGCCATGGCCTTGGACATCAACGCATGTGATATGCTCATTGGTACCCAGTTTATGATTGAGAACGATGGAATAATCAACATGAAGCAAGGTTTCCTTTCATTACTCAACTATGAAGTATCTTTAGTTTTATCCAAACAAGAACCCGGTAATAACAAATACTTTTTCCTGGTGAAATACCCCTTTTTCCGCTATGACTTTGCATTATTCCATCTCTGAGTGCAACACAAAGAAATTGCCCAATTCAGTGGATGATAGGGACGATATCCCTTTCTATGCTGCAGATGGGATCTTGATTAAGTCTGGTGAACAACGAGTGGTTGACACAAATTACACTCCAAATCCCACACCACTATTTTTTACACATCATAAGTATTGAGGGCGTTAGTCCCTGGGAGCCTCGGGTATTGCCTGGCATCTTGATCTTTCCTACCAGAGGCCTATTACTCTGCTGTTGGGGAACCACACTGAATAGGACATAGTTGTAAAAAACACCAGGAGATTGGCAGAGGATTGTTAGTCCCTGCGGAGGACATAAACAAATTCACTCCATTGGCTCTACATTGGATATGGGCCTGCCAACGGATACCTGATATGTACCTTACTCAATGTCCATATCTCAGATGAGCTTACTCCCACTAAATTTGATAAAATTCACACTCTATAGGAAGAATTTAGCGAAATATTCTCCAAATCAGATAATGATTATGGTCACATGAAGGGCTGGTGCCACTCCATTGATGTGGGTGATGCCCATCCCATTCAGTCAAAATCTTACCACAAATCAAAAGTGGAATAACGGCAGATGAGGACGGAACTCAAGCAGTCTCTAAATTCAGGGTTACTCATTTTTTCACAAAGCCCTTGGTTTTCCCCTTTTCTAATCAAAAGAAGGATGGAGGTCATCAGATAGTAATGGACTACTGCAAATTAAATAACCTTATAAAAAAGGATAGCTATCCTATCCCCTGCATTGATGACGCCCTGGACCAACTCTCTAGCTCTAACTTCTTCTCTGTCATGGACTTGGCCAGCGGGTATTGGAAAATGTACCTTTCTCCTCAGGATCAGGAGAAATGCGCTCTTATTTGTAGTGAGGGTCTCTTCCAACTCACATGATTACCTCAAGGGTTGTGCAACGCACCTGCCTCTTTCCAGCGTGCGATGGATCATATTTTGGAGGACCTGAAGTTAACTTGTTTCAACGTCTATCTTGATGACATTTCAGTGTTCTCAAAAATCTTCAACGAGCATCTTAATCACCTTAAGGAGGTGTTTCAACGGTTAATTAAGTCACATATTAAGTTGAAACCCTCTAAGTATTCCTTTTTCCAAAGAAATTGGATTTTCTTGGCCACTCCATTTCCAAGAAGGAATTCAACCCATACAGGACAAGGACAAAGCAATTTCGAAAATGCCTCCCCTAAAAAGTTTATGGGATACTCAGGTATTTTTAGAGATGATGAGTTATTATCACCAGTTCATCCCTAAGTTTGCCCAGCTCAGCGAGTCTCTTGTCCACCTATTGACCAAGAACACTCCTTTTCAGTGGGGAGCTGAATAGAAGGCCGCTTTTGAGACGCTGAAGCAACTGCTGCAACAACTTCTTATCCTATGACACCCAAATTATAATAAACCCTTTATCTTGTTTACCAATGCCTCAGACTATGCCATTGGGCCTTCTTATCCCAATTAGATGAAAACGGTGTGGATCATCCTGTATCTTATTTCAGTAAGATGCTTTCAAAGGCGGAACGCAATTTCAGCATTACAGAGAAGAAGTTCTTTGCTGTTCATTAGCCGTGAAGCACTACCGCCCTTCCTTATATGGGACCACCTTCATTGTAGTTATGGACCACGCTTCGTTGAAGTGGTTACAGAAAATGAAGGATCATACTAGATGGTTAGCTTTCTGGGCTCTAAAGCTCAAGTACTAAGATATTAATATTAAACACCGTGCTGGAATCCTTCACATGAATGTTGATGGGTTAGCTAGGTTACCAATCCTTCACTTGGATAATAGTGAGGCAGAGAGGCTATGTGACCTCTTATAACCCCTAATGAATAGGAGAATGAGGATGAGCCCTTACAGAAAAATTTAACCCAGCACTCTCACAACGCCAAGGTGGAGAGTGGAAATTATACAAACAGGTGGAGGAAAAGTGGTTACTTTACCTTCAGCCCTCAGAACACGTACCTGTTATCTTGGAAGCTCACTCCACCCTAGGTCATGGAGGAGAATAGAAACCCTATGAGTGGATTAAGGATTGGTACTATTGGGAAGGGATTATGGAAACCATTGTCAAAGTCTTGGATGCCTGCCTCACATGTAAAAAGCAATCCAGTTTTAAGACTAGATACCAATATTAACAACTACCCCTCAGCAACTGTTCGACACCATCAGCCTGGATGTAGTAGGTCCACTCCCTCAGATGACTGGTGGAGAAAAATTTATCCTAGTTGGCATTGACCACTTCACTAAGTGGGAGGAATCCGTGGTTTTTCCTGCCAAAACGGCTAAGGCCACAGTTACCTTTTTACATCAAAACATTTTCACTCATCAAGGCTGTCCCCAAGTACTACTCTGCGACAATGGTAAGAACTTCACCTCCAGAGTAGTCAGAAATCCTGGCCAATTCCATGGGAGCCCAACAAATTTCCTTGGCTCCACATAATCCCTCTACCAATGGGACCTTGAAAAGAGAAAATGGAACCTTGGTTTCCATTCTGCGAAAAATGGCCTCCTCTGATTCTCTTCACTGGGATCAATACCTACCCAGTGCTCTTATGGCATACTAGATTAGCTATCACTGGATTATAATATTGTCTCCATTACATATCTTGTATGGGCGGTAACCAGGAATACCTTCTCTCTTGGCTAAGGATGTCTTCTCAAATGGTGAGGAACTGAAAAAGCTTTGAGATTAGCTCACCATATAATTCAGCTTCAATATGAGACTATGACAAACCTAGCTAAAATGGTCACTAAAGAAGGAAAAGCTGCCAATGAGCTTTGGGCTCCCCTTCCCTCATTTCAAGTGTCTGATATGGTCTTATACTACCATAATCGCATCACTCCTAGAAGCAGTAAGCTTGGCTCAATTTGGGAGGGTCCATTCCCAAATATTTAAAGAGAGGAAATGAGTACACTATCAAATCCTTAGCTACAAAGATTACTAAAAATTGAGTACATGGCCGTTTCCTATGGCCTTATACTCCCCAACATCTTGAGGAGGGTGATGTCAGACAATTGCCATCCTGACTTCAGCAAAAGAATGTTGTAGGTAAGAATAGTTCTGACTGACCAATTTATGAATGGCCAATTACATTTCCAATCTCATAAAAAATTATTTCAAATGAAAACAATGTTGTTATTGGCCAAAAGATCCTGGCCAATTCTTGGTGGAACCCCGCAAATTGGGCCAACACTATTATGAACACTAACTGGAATAAAAGCACCAATTTAGGAAGTCAAATTTCTCTGACCCTGCAGGTAAAACTGAGAACCATTGAAGGTTTCCCCCAGGTCATGACTAGTTCAAAGCCAGCACCAAAGCGGGGAACAACCCCTTTTATAGGATTGGCAGGGATCCCCCAGGGTGCAATAAATTTTCTAAAGGGAATTGGCTGAAATCTATTAAATTGTTACCCCACAGGTACATATTGCCAAAGATTAACCCCCATAAGTTGTTTAGCCATAGTGAAGCGAGTTTTCTGAGCTTCAATAGGGCGAATCTGCATATTTCCTTATTTGGATTGTACCAAGCTGCTCCAATCTTACAAATGAATTCCCTTCAACCTTTGATACATTCTTAAATACTTAATGGTCGGATATTGAGGGGGTTCTTTCTTCCCTGCAACAACACTGATAAACCCTAAAAAATCAACTTTTTAATTAAATAGTGCTTTTATTTTTTAGTTAATACCCTTTTGTGGATCCAGCACCCATCAGCACAGCAAGCTAAGAACAGCTGGATTTCCACATTAAGCTTTATCCCCTTCCAAACCTCTACTGACTTCCAAATCTTTAAAATGAGCTTTAAGGACTATAAATACTCAGATGTACTGAATGAAAGTTGATACGGCAAGTCAATTCCATGAGGAGGCAAATGAGGTTTGCTATAATTAGATGACAGAAGATTTAGAAGAAATAGAAGCTGTCACTTACTTAAATTTAAAAAGACTTTTTGAAGTTGGTTTTACAATTATTGAATCAGAGTTGCAAAAGTTTTAAACCATCAAATATGAGAAGGAAGGGTAGAAACCCTCCGGTTAAATGTATCAAAGAAAACGCTAAAATGAACAAGATAAACCTAATAAAAACATAGTGGTGAAGAATATAGAGACTATGATGAATGGCCAATGCACTCTTTTCTTACTCAAAAAGTCCTACATAGAATATGTATATGCCAATGAATACAATAAGTTGGTTGTCTAATGTGAGGAGAGAGTCTATAATTCTTGTATTTATAAAGAGGTGTTGTAGGGGAAAAGTTAAAATGCAATAAAAATAACGTCAGATAAATCAAAAGTATGACGCCACAGATGGAGTTCACATCACTGAGATCCAAAGCATAATCATGAAGGCCATGAAGGTTACTACATAAAAATAAAAAATTAATATTTGTCTAAATCCCCCAGGCAAGGTTTTAAAAAAATTGAAAGACACGGTATACAGACCTTTCAGAGCATTATTTAAAAATTGTTCAGACAACAATGATAAAGAAACTGGATTAGCATAATTTTTAGTAATATAAAAAATGTTTGAAGTGGGTCAACCTTGGAACAAATATACCACACAAAGAATTATTATAGCCAGTACAGGTTTTGAGCTCAAAACCTGCACTAGGGTGTAAGCAGTTTTACCTGCCAGGCTAACCACCCTTTATTATTTGGCAATATAAAGGAACCTAGATAGCAATATACCTCCTTGAGGAGGTGCGTGGCTTGGCCATAAAAAGGACACATCTGATAAGTTTTAATAGAATTTTATTCAATAAAGGAGATGACCAACTGAGAAGTTGGTCTAGTGAAAATGACTATAGAGGAAATTGGGGATGAGACAAGTCAATTTGTTGCAGCACAAAGTCATTATTATTAAAGATAAGACTACAATTAGTGGTAACAATATAACTTAAATTGTTCTTAGACTAGGGCTTAAAATTGGAGACTTGTATTATCAGACTGGTAATATTATAATTACAATAATTGTCCAAAGCCTAATTCAAGATTTAACAGATTGACCCATGCTTGTTCTATTTAGATTGTTACTTTTTAAAACCATTGATGTAGTGCAAGCACTTGCATCATGAAACCCCAGGTACTAATCTGAGCATGCTTGCCCTTACCTAAAGTCGATCCATGGTATGTTTGATGTCAGGTAAGGACGCCAACATGATGTCCTTAAATTTATCAACTTCCTCTTTGTTACTCCGGTTAATACAAATGATTAGGTCATGAGACATGACAATGATCTTAAGATTTTTTTATTTTTTTAGTAATTAGAAGTTATATGTTTACTTTACAGAAGCTACTATATTTATAACTCTTATGTTAAATCTAGGTCCAAAGATTTATTGTAAGATAGATGGCTACTTGGGATATCATGCCAAATATTTAAGTCAAATCCAAGTTCATCAAGGCCAATTATTAATTTTTCTATTTTTAATTTTATATAATTCTTTTTGTATCCTTTGCAGTTGCTTAGTAATTACTTTGTTCCACATTAACTAAAGGGCTCAAGTTTAGCTTTTGTTTTGAACATTAATAGAAGATTGATATTGGGACTCTCAAGATAAATTGATATAATAATTGTCATGATGACAGCAAGTTAATTTTAGACCGGCCTGCAATTTTAAAACTGAAGCACCCAAATGACAAGCCCAAATGCCAGTGGCATTGCTGCTTGCATGACTGTTATGAGTCCAGGAAGAGATTTCGCCACTAAGCGCCCTTAAGCAATAGTTGTGTATTATAACCTAACAATGAACCAGGTAAACATGGCCCCAGGTCCCATGAGTTGGTTAAATGGTTGAGTCAGAAAGGTTGGTTTGAATTTGAACATAATAAGAACTGGAATCAGGAAATGTGATTTTATTTGAAAAGTTGAAGAAAGAAAATCAACTGACAATTTCCTCAGTGTGATACAACTGATTAAATAATGGTTAATTTGGGGAAACTTATCAAAGCATTGGATCAGACCCTCAAATTTCAACCTAACCCAGCGAGCTTTAGAGGGAGAGGGAAATAGGATTGAACCTAATGGTAAATGACTTAAAAAGATTTGGTGGTAGGTAAGTCGCTGCTGATTTTCGTCAGATGCCCAAATTATGACTTTTGCATTTTTTTAACAGTTAATGCGACGGCATCTCACCTGACAGGCAATGGGAAACTCCCAGGGCCACCCCACATAGGGGCGGTCCAAAGAACTCAGAAACGGGTTTTGGATACCCAACCCGCCAGCATCTGGTCACTTTGGAATCCATTTGGCCAAGAAGATTCCTTGAGCGATGATCCTAGTATGAGAGGGGAAAGTTCAGAGCTGGAAACAACTTTCAATGATGGCCTGACGCCCGCATCAAATTTTACTGCAGATCTGACATCAAGCAGCCTTTACTTAATAGTTACAAGCCCACCAAGCATTGTTTCCAAAGTTTTAAGGCAGATTTCAAATTGACCACATTATTTCTCAGTGGCTCAATGCCACTGGAGAGTGACTGAGGATTTAACCCCAATACTCCTGTGCCTGAATGTGCATGCCTGTTGTGCCTCGTTGTCATGGAAGTATGTATTCTGGATAATTCAGCACAAATTTCTTCAATTTGCAATACTAATTCAGCAGAAGAAATTGTAAGAACTGGTGGGGGGATTTTCGTAGGATGGCTGTCACCCAACGCTTGACTATCACACGGATGAAATCGCCCTGCGTGACAAGGGGGACAGTTTTCCTCTTAAACCCTTTCTTGGTGGGGAATGGGAGTACTGCCCAATCTAGGCATAGGGGCCGCTCCCCCAACTTACAATAATAGTTATCTAAAATGAGAGATAATCTTATATTTTTTGCTCATGAAATGTTCTGTTTCTAATTATAATGTGGTCCTCCTGACTCAGATAAGATCTTTTTATTATATTACTTTAGTACCACTTTTTATTTTACATATTTTTATTTGACAATTTACTATAATTATTGAAGATAGTAACTTTTAGTGAAATATGTCATTATAATTTTAAATTCCTATTATATCTAGTTTTGTTACAAAAATTGATTCATTTGAGTGTGACATAGGTTTAGCAACACTTGGGAAACAGGAAGGAAAATCATTTTAAGATATTTCAAAAGGGAAACTGCACTTCTGGAAAAAGCCTCAAGTTATCTTACAGAATATATTATAACATATATTTTCTAGCCAACAAATATAAATACCTTTCTAGTATGTCCTTGAAAAGGAGGTTGTCCACTTGGATACTCTGCACTTAATTTTATTGGTAATAATGCCTAGAAAAAATATTAATACATCTTTGCTATTGTTCTTATAAATTTTAGTCTTTAATCTTTTTTTAATTATTATTTACTTTTTGAAATCTTGGTTAGTCTTTTGATGGATTTCCCATAGTGCTAATTTAGATATAATCTTTGTTGTGTCCTAATTGTATAGTTTAGGAAAACTAAAAATGGTTAATCCTATGAGATTTGTGATTATATAGTTTATTTGCTGCTTTTACTTCTAAGTGTTAAATGTCTTATATAGGAAATATGAAAAAACAATATATTAATAGATTAACAGCACCACAATTATAAAATATTAAATTATGGTATCAACTTGTTCTGCAGCTTTAAAGTTTCTTGATTGAATATGCAAATTTTTTATATAATCTGTATGTAAAATGGTTTGTTTTGGTGCATGCTATACAAAAGCTTGAGTGTTTTTTTTTAGTACTAGATGGTAAAGCTTGAGTGTTTTGCTATGTGGTATCTAAAATTTCTAATGTATTTAATTATTTATAAAATAAAAGCTATTATGCTTTTTTAAGCCAATAGATTATAAAACATCTATTTAATTTAATTTAATTTATTTCAAGGCAAGCTGACCAGGAGACGGACATTACCAAAGTGCAGAAAGTGACAAAACAAAAAACTGAACTAACTAAATTCTCAGACCAAAGGAAAATGACTGTTCAAAAACCGGTGGAACTTAACTATTGAGATACCAACCTACCAGGTGGGACACCGCCGAGGCGCTCATCCTACCATGGCGGAAGGGGAGGGGGGATCAGGGGGCTCATTCTCAGTTTCATTCTCCTCATCAGTGAGAGCACGAGCCAAGGAGGAGAGCAAAGGGGTAGGGTGATCAGCGACATGGGGAGCAAGGTCAGTAACACGCAGCTGCTTGAGGAATTGATTGTACAACAGCAAGTCGCTGATGTATTTGGCAAGGGTGGCCTTCACCTTAATGCGGAGGGCAGGGAGCTGGGACAGTGAAGCCATGGAGGCATGGGTAACTTGAGAGTTGGCTTGTGAGGCGGAAACCACTTTCTGGATGGCATCCTTAGCGCGCCTGTGGGAAATTTCAATGGTCATTTTGTGGTTTACAGGTGTGCATGTCCTGGGGATGGGGGGCGGGATTTCCAAGGCTAGTGCTGCTACTGATGACTCTGCCATTTCATTGATAGATATTACATCAGGGTGGGTGGCTGCTGCAACAGCGAGCTGGTGGTTTGAGCAGAACTCCACGGCATCTGGTTGGGGGGTGTAATATCATTGAGCGACCTGTTTAGGAGTTTGACTCTAGACAAATTCGTCATATGTGGGTTGCAAGGCCTCTACAAAATTACCCATCTCATCAGTTTCAGCCAATGAGGACCACAGGTTCAAATCAAACTCAAATTTTGGGTCAGCAAATTGAAGTAGTGTGGCCGGCGATTGCAAAATAACGTGGGAACCCACAATAGTCCAAGCCAAACCCTGATTAGATGAGGTGCAGGTGGCACTGGGAGAGGCGCATGTGGCACTGGCCTGAGGGAGGGGCTGATTAGCTGCAGCAGGCACCGAGGAGGCAGCAGGCTTTGGGGGAGGGGGGTAGGATTGTACCCCATGTTGGAAAAGCAGTGGGGTGTGAGGAAAATTGAGGGCCTTGCAACAACCGCGCTGGATCCAAGGAAGTTGTGAGGGAGGGGCATTTGTGCTTTGAGTGGTCTAACTCAAAGCAGGAAGGACAGATAGTCCTTCCGCCCTCTACACGGGCCCATAATGGGTGGTCTGGGGCTGAGGGTATGATGGCGCGGGGTGGATTCAACAAAGCAATTTTAAAATTTATGGGGCTGATCGTGGCAAATGCCCAAGGCCCATATAGGCGAGTGGCCCCATTGGGGACCACAAACTGAAGGATGGGGTTGGAGCCATATGTGGCTAATCCATCCATTAACTCCTGATAGAGTACTTCGAGGGGAGGTGAGTGGGCAACCCCACAAACTGAACCACCATAGTGGTTGTCAGAGAATTGACTTTAAGCTCTGCTAGTTGGCAAGCTAACCAGTATGAAGACTGGTCAGCCCTTGCCCTTTTGCCTTAGGCGTCAGGGCTAGCAGTGCCAGCAAACCCCTTGACATGTCACCCATGCCATTTTGGGGATCCCCTTTAACCTAAACTACAACCAACAAAATAAATATAAACTTATGACAAAAGGTAGAATAGGCAAAGGGAGATATTTATTGAAAGGGAAGCGCCAGGTATTTATACTATTTACAAAAGGGCTACTGCACCCATTGCTGACCTATCACCTCTTCCGCTGGTTTTTTCAGCCAACCACTTCTCTTCTTCTTACACTTCTTCTTCTACTCTATTCTTCTTTTCTGGCATCGACCCTCTTACTCCATCCTTCCTAATGTCTGAATTAGTTTTAGTTCATCCTCGGCCTTAAGTCACTGGTGAGCCATATAAATAATTAACTTAAATAAATATCAAATTTTGATTTGACCTTCAAATTGATAATAATGCACCAGAAACAACTTCAGTCACTCACTTTGACTCAAAATATCTTGGCATCTCACTGACATCTATTCTTGTCTTATCTTGATTTTAAATGAGGCACCAGAAACAACCTCAGCTGCCTCAAACTCATAATTTTTGGATCTGCCAACAATGGATTATCATCCAGCAAATTCATGGGTAAGTGAAACATCAGCTTTCTGCAGGAAATCCCACAATGGACCATGAATGGTCGTTGGCGTCAACCACTGATTCTGCTGATGGATTGGATCATCCTTGGCCATTAGTCGCCGGTGATCCTTCTACTAATTTGGGGACATCGATTGGCCCCCACTCGAACCTAAATACCAAACTTAGCAGAATACTAATTTTGGCTCAACCCAAATTGGGGAGCAACTAACTAACAATTGAACTAAGAACCATGAAATTCAGTCAATAAACCATTCTGCTGGGATTGGCTATATCATTCCAAATAACGTTAAATTATTGGAGGATTCCATCTGGTTATAATCATGACAGTGGTGTCAGTGGGGAGCCAGGTGCATGTTGTTGCTATAGGGGTGCCCTTGAAAACCAAGGGCACAGTAGCTGCAGTGGTGGCGTCAGCTTTGAAGGTGAAGCCGAGGTCAATATACCCCTTAAAGGGGTGGAAGTTGATGAAGCCAGCCAGCTGCATCACCACCTGGGCCAGGTCATTAATTGCACATTCCTCATATGGGAATAATTTACCATACTCAACCTGAAGGCCAAAACAGAGCTGAGAGCGGGGGAGAACGAGTGGGCTGCGA
The DNA here is from genome assembly GCA_022478985.1 of Massospora cicadina. Lineage (NCBI taxonomy): Eukaryota > Fungi > Entomophthoromycota > Entomophthoromycetes > Entomophthorales > Entomophthoraceae > Massospora > Massospora cicadina. Next base: position 5,937 of record JAKSZP010016086.1, on the reverse strand, counting down.
GGCACTGCCTGGGTTCATGCCAGGTGGATGGCGAGATCCTTGGGCAGACTAAACTGACCCAAGGACTTATTTGGACTGGACAATCTAGACCAAGCGCGTTTTCCCACCAGACGGAAAATGCTAGGTGGGGTTTCGCCGCTGTCCCACACTGGAGCAGCCAGTGGCAAATCTGACATCATTGGGGATTGAATGGCCGCAGTTGGCGTTCAATTGCTAATTGTTTTACTTACTTTTCTCTTTTTACTAATAAAATCGCTTAAAAATGGCATTAAGCAGAAAGAAAAGTTTTCAGATTATATAACATCTAACCAGTTATATGTGATTTATGGTGTCCTTTAATACGCGGTTATAAACTTGCCACTACTGGCTTTTTGTTTTTGTTGATTGAACTATTATTTATATGTTTTCTTCCCATGTTGTGGCTCTTAGTCAAGAGCATTTTAAATTATTTTTTAACCCTTGTGTAAATACTTTACTTGATTATGTATTATAATTTCAAGTGCACTCACAATTGATGTACCAGATCTCTTATCCATGGTTTCCATCATCTGGTGATGATAGAATATCTGGCTAATACTTATAATAAAACATCTTACTCAGATCGATTAGGCCCTAATCTCCAAGTCTTTGAAGTGTATACAGGTCTTCTATTATGTTGATGGTTGTGTTATATTCCAAAATTTTGGCTAAAAACAAGCAGCTGTTTTTTTAAAAAAGCTTTATAATATATGTACCTATGATTGGTGAAAATCATGTTCTAGGTAAAATACATAAAATCTATAAGCGCATTTTACCATAATCCATAGTGTTCCTATTTTTGCTTTCTGCTAACTTGGGTTGCCAAGTCAAAGTCAATTTAACCTTTGACAAAATAATAACAATATAATATTGTCAATTAATATTCAAACAGTGTCATTTAGATGATGTTGACTTTAAATTTTTATATGTTTTTTTATTTATTTGATTTTTTGAGGTAATCTGACCAGGGGATAAAAATTACCAGAACTAAAATTAAAACTAAAAACTAATGTAACTAATTGGTTCAGACAAAACGCCCATGTAAGCAGATTCGTGAAACACTTCAAACAAAATAACTAACCAGGTGGGCAGCAGAAACTGCTTATCCCTCCATGGTGGAAGGGGAGGGAGGTCCGGGGGGCTCATCTTTGACAGTAGCTTCCTCTTCCCAGAATAGGGTACTTTTTCAAGGCAGACAGTAAGGGCATTAAGGCATCATTGACATGTGGTTCAATATTGCTAATGATTGGTCTTTCATGGAAATTACCAGCTAGGAAAATGGCACTGATATTTGGCTAAAGCTTTTTCAGTTTTAATGTAGGCATCTGGGGGTTTAATGAATGTGACAATATTGGTTCAGGTAATCTTAGCTTTTGGATTCCATGCTACAGTTACCATGTTCTGGATAGCATTGTTAACATTTCTATGTAATTGTTTCACTGTGATTTACTCTTTTGATTAAGACTTTTGAGGATAACAGGAGGTTAAATTCCTCCTGTGAGCATCGCCACTGATTTGGCAACAGCTTTACAAAGGGAATGACAATCTGGTGTTGCAGCTGCTTTGACTTCAAGCTGGTGATCACTGAAAAATGATTCGGCATTTGGCCATGGGGTATATAGTTGAGATGGGTATTTTGCGTCCCATTTTGCATTAGTAAACTGCCTAATTTGAAGAGATGGTTCTTTAATAAGCTTACCTGATTCATCAATTATAGCCAATAACTCTCATGGGTTCTGGTTGAATTGAATTGGGTAATTGGCTTATGGTGAGGTTTGCTTGATTTGTTGGAGGAAGTATAAGATCAAACTGGGGTCTAATCCAATGCTTGATTGGAGGAATCATGTGTGGCATTCAGGTGAGGGGAAGGCTGATTGGTGGCTGCAGGTGCAGCTGCAGCAACAGGCTTTGGAGGAGGTGGAGGTAGGATTGTAACCCATTCCAGAACTTGTATGGGGTGGGTGGCAGATTGGAGGTTAGCAGACGAGTAGTTTGATCCATCAAAAATGGCTAAGGAGGGGCACTTGCATTTCAAGTGGTCCAATTTGAAACATGACAGCCAGATCATCCGCTTGCCCTCGACGTGGGCCCTAAATGAGTATCCAGGCGCTGAAGGAATAATGGTGTGAGGGGGAATCAACATGGCAATTTTTCTAAATTCAGGGCTAATCATGGCATATGCCCAAGGCTCAGCGAGTTGTGAGGCCCCATTTGGGACCACAAATTGTAAGATGTGGTTGGAGCCATATGCTTCCATACCATCCATCAGCTCCTGGTGGAGCACTGCAGGGGTGAGGTGTTTGGGCAAACCAGCAAACTGGACCACCAAAGTGGTGTCCGCTGGGAGCCAGGTCTGAGTTATTGAAAGAGGGGTGCCCTGGAATACCAGGGGCACATTTTATGCAGTGGCAGCATCAGCTTCACTTGTGAAGCTGAGGTTGAAAAACCCCTTATAGGGGTGGAAATCTATAAATCTGGCGGTTGTCATCACCGCCTGTGCTATTTCAATAATGGCTTGGTTGTGGTATGGGAAGATTTTACTGTAGTAACCCTTAGGCCATAGTGCATGTTGCTCCAGGGGAGCACCAGGGGGCAGCGAGGTACTGCTTGGGTACAAGAAAGGTTGGCGTCAAGATCCTTGGGAAGAACGAATCATCCCATGGTTTGGAATGACTGGGTGAGCCAGTCTGAGCACGTTTTCCTGCTGAACAGAAAATGGCGGAGGGACTTTCGCCACTGCCCCACACTGGAGCAGCTGGCGGAGAATCTGAGGACGTCAGAGCAAAACTACAACAGGCAATTAAGATTTACTATTTTATTAATTCATGTAATTTGCCCTGAAAGTTACGCCAAGTGGAAAGAGAAGTTTGACTTTAGAAATTTTATATTTCTATTTAGACAAATTTTTAGGTAAAACAGATGCAATTTATTTTAAATATTAAGCTTAAGATGCTTATTCAACATTACTGTTAGTATTTTTAATTTTTATAATATTAAGTTGTTAGCTAGGACCAATAAAATCATCTACATAAGCTAGCAGTTTTGATAGATCTTGGTTTAGCAAGTTAATTTAATTATTTTACTTGTTTTTTATTGATGGTGTCAAGAAATTAACCAGATGGATTACTCCCGTTAATATCAGTACTAGAGGTGTCAGTTAGTCAGGCGTGATTGCCAGTTAATCACCTAGTTTGATATTATTTAATGTTATATTTATTGCTTGATTTAGATTCAGTGGAATTTGCATTCACCGCTGAATGCCATCCATGGGTCATTGTGGGATTTTCCAGTAGAAAGCTAAAGTATTATTACCAATTGTCAGATTTTGGTTCCGCTGACTAATTTGGAGTATCAGCATCTCATGCCAAGTATGCTCAAGATTATATATATATTCTTAATTATATATGATTGACTGGCAACTCAAGCCGAGGATGGATCAAACTAATCTTAATATTTGGTGAAGCAGATGAGAATATTTGGAGGGATTCTCTACCATGAATGACCTATGATTTATTAAAGTGCCAGCTTGGATAGCCAAGAGGTTTTCATAGGTGAAGTAGCCTATAGTATAAAAAGTCATTTTTCCCTCCAAATAAAGATCTCTCTCGCCTACTTTATTTTAATTGAAAGTAGTTCATCAGCTAGATTAGGATAAAATGGGACTAGAGATCCCTGAAGTTGGTGTGAGGTGATTCGCCTGGAGTGGCTGATGCTGCCAGCTCTAATACCTCAGCCCTGTGAGGAACAGGTGGATCTGGACAACTGGCCACCAATGACCATGTGCCAACTGGCGGTCAGCCCTGCAGAGCAGCGCAGGACTGCCTTGGCCACACAGGATGGGGGCAGGACTCACTGGGGTATGCCCAGATGGGTTGGTGAAGGGTCAGGATGGTGGGGCAGCATGGGAGTGCCTTGGCCGCCCTGGATGGGGGCAAAACTCGCTGGGGAACACCATGGACCCTGGGGCTAAGGCAAAGTTGTTGGTCTGCTGTGTTGGTGGGTTAGACGCAGACTCATAGGGGTTGGTACGCCTATGAAGGTGAAATGGCAAAGGGTCAACCAGTCTCCATACTGGTTGGTCTGGAACACTAGCAGAGTCCACTTCTCGGAAAAGAGAATTTCTAACATTGGTGCTCACTACAAGGGGTTCCACTAGTGAGTTGCTTGAGTAGTTGTAGGTCAGGTTGGGAGGTGGTGAGAGCCACTGGTTTGGACCTGGCGCTCCTTTGAGGGGGCACTGAGGTATATTTGGCCCACTTTGGGGTGAGGCATGCTGGAGGAATACCATCTGGTTAAGTGGGGGAAAATGTTGAGAAATTAACTAAATGGATTCAACCCAATGATATCAGAAATATGGGTGTCAGTTAGTTGGGCATGGTTGCCAGCTAATCACTTAGTATGTATTATTTGATGTTATAATTTAATTAATTGATTTAGGTTTGGTGGAATCTGCATTTGCTGATGAATGCCATTTGTGGTCATTGTGGGTTTTTTGGCAGAAAGCCAAAGTATCATTACCATTCATCCAACTTTGGTTCAACTGACTAATTTGGAGTGCCAGCGACTTATTCTGAGGATGCTCAAAATTATATTTATATTATCTAGTTATATACAATTGACTGACGACTCATGCCAAGGATGGGTCAAACTAATATAATATTTAGTGAAGCAGATGAGCGGATTAGGAGGGAATTTTTACCACTAATGATCAATGATTTATTAAAATGCTTGATTGGATAGCTGAGGGGTTTTCATAGGCGAAGTAGCCTATAGTATAAATGGTCATTTCTCCCTCCAAATAAAGATCTCTCTCACCTATTTATTTTTAAAGTTAGTAGTTCAAAGCTAGATTAGGATAAAATGGGACTAGAGATTCCTGAAGTTAATGCAAAGTGACACGTATGGAGTGGCCTACACTGCCAGCTCCAATACCTCAGCCCTATGAGGAACAGGCGGGAAACTGGCCAAATGGTCACCAATGATGATGTGCCAACTGGCCATCGGCCCTGCAGGGTGCAGCGCAGGAGTGCCTTGGCCGCCCAGGATGGGGGCAGGACTTTCTGGAGCACACCACGGACCCTGGGGCTAAGGTGAACTCATTAGTCTGCTGTGTTAATGGTTGGATGCAGACTCATAGGGGGTTAGTATGCCTATGTAGGAAAACAGCAAAGGGTCAACCAGTCTCTATACTGCCTGGACTGGCACATTAGTGGAGCCTACTGCTCAGAAAATTGATTTCTGACAGATGGGCCAAGGGCTAAGATATCATATATACTCAAAGGCCGCCTTGTCTAAGGTCTCATTGTATATAGCTTTGAACTAGTTATATTCTGCGATCTATTCTAGAATTATGAGCTAACTATGATACTTAAGACTAGCTTCTTATAAATAATAGAAAATTATGTGTTACATTACATGATCTATGTAGTTACAGTCTACTTGAACATAAGCCTTTTTATGACTAAAAGAAGCTAATGCTACATCTCCTGTTTTTTTCGCATTGAGTAGAATTCACTTTATAGAATTTAACCTTTAGCTTGAATCTTTTCATTCTTTTAATTTGCTAACACTTGTTTAATACATATTCTAGCCATTTTGCCTAAAATTCACATTTATTGTTTAAGTTGATTAGAAAGTTTCAAAGCTATTTTCCTGTTTTAGTTTTCTCCTTTCTTGTGTATAGTTATAATATAGTACTTTTTACTTACTAGAAGTAAAACTTTTTGTTCTAAGTTTGGTAAATATTGAGAGCACAAACTTTTCTTTCTCGTTGCAAACACTTTTGCAACCTATTAAATTAAAGACTAAATCTAGTTTGATAAACTCACAGAGGAGATTAGTCTGCGCCCATGTCAGGGAGCAGTTGGGCAAGCAAGGTAATAGGAGCAGGTGGAAGGCCGCGGCCTCCAACGTTTAAAA